>OY796880.1:63428103-63542875 GCA_963680785.1 Diplosoma virens | reverse complement strand
CACACATGTCTATCATGTGAAACACTGAACAAAGATAATACTTCCATGAGTGAAAAGCCATTCTATAGTAGGCCATCATTTGATCATGAAGATCTATTCCACCCATGTGCTTATTATACAGAAGCACTATGCTAGGAATATCTATATCATCATGGTTTTTTGTTTTTTTGTTGAATCGCTTACACTTCTCAAGTGGAAACAAAGTTGCATAGGATGGATGCTAAGCACACTGATCTATTATTGTACCACTTTACAGCAGTTATGGTAGCATTTTCACTTTGAGTCTCAAACTCCTCAAAAGATCCATGACCTGATACAGAAAGTTGTTTTTCACTTTTGAATAACAGTCCTTGGAGTCTTCTTTCTTGTATAGTGCAACACATCCAGATCTGTCGTGAGGCAAAGTGATCAATCAATTTCAGTGATATAAACCAATTGTTACAATGCAACTTAAAATTTTGGCCATGGGAATGCATTCTGCCAATTGCAACATAGAATTTGAGCTAGGACCAAGGTCAGGCACTTCTGGATTATTCACTGGGTCAATCTTTCCTGTATAAGGAAAAAAGTCATACACAACACTAATACTGTCTGCTAATACAAAAATTTTGTAGCCCCATTTATGTGGCTTTTGGGCACATACTGTTTCATTAATGATGCTCCTTTGAAGGGGACAATTTGTTTATCCACAGATAAGAACTCTAGAATTGGTATTTTCTGAAATTCTTGACGTAGATGATCTACAAGCATTCTTATTTTTCCAATTTTATCATTTTTGTTTTATGTTGAGTTGTCTACTAAATGCAAATTAGACTTTATGTCCTCCCATCTTTGCCGTGTCATTGTTGAAGAAATTTTGTCACTGAAGGAATATTGTAACCAGTGCATCCTAGTATCTGATATCTTTACGACAGACATTTGCATTGTAAACCCAATCCACTGTTCAAGTTCTCGATGCAACAGGAGAGGTTTGTTCACGTTTTTTTTGAAGTGTGTATATATTTGATTGCTCACAAATTTTATCTAGTAATTCATTTGAAATAAAATTCTTGAAATATTCCATTGGTAAGCTTTCTTCTTCATCATTTTTAGTTTGCATTAAAAATTTTGGAATTGATGGAGTTATTTCTCTTCTAAATACTTTATTCCAATAGGGCAATTTGTTGTAGATTTTCTTTGTTTTTATTTTACTTTTACTTCAGGTGGGTCTTCTTCGTTTACTTCCAAAACCATGGGTGTAATTTCAGATTCCTCATCAGAAATATCATTCACAGAAAGAAGACAGTTAGGATCCTCATATTCATCATCTGGTTTATCTGATTCTTCATCACTGTTACAAATCACATCTGCAATTAAATGCTCAATTCGAGTAGGTTTTGTTCTTGTTTTATAAAAAGTTCTTGTAGAGATTGACTTTGAAGTATCTGAAAAAATAAATTATATAAATAAAAAATTAAAATATATGTAAACTGTAAATGTATAATTCATATATGAAGTCAGCAACACATAATGCAGAAGCTAGATTTGTCCTACCATAATACAAAAAAGCAATAATTTATTTATAAAGGAGCTTTGACTACTAAAATCTCCACACACATTATTTTCTTGATAAAATATTCATAAACTATTAGTACTGTAAAAATAATAGTTATTTTCACTTGCATGACAAGGAGGACCATACAGTACTTCTTCAGTTAACTAGCCCAGTGCCCAGCTGGACGATACAGTCCCGTTTAGAAATTTAATAATAAATATTAATAAAAATGAGTTAACTGACAAAAGCAGGTGTCAGTGCCTTCTGCAAGAACATATCTATCATATGCAATATATTAAAATAGTTATCTCACCTTGGTTAGCATCCATAATGGCCTAAATGTGTACACTTTCACAGTTAGGTAAGTAACATACGAATGCACGCACACTCACGGTTTCCCAACAGCTGACTGAAGCATGTGTGACCAGCTGTGTTGTATCAAGCAATGGCACATGTATTAGACACGTTCTAAACAGCATCAGCACCCTCTGCAATGCGTTCACTAGTAATAAGCTCTTTTTGAAAGAGGACCATACGGTCCTTCTAGGTGATAAAGGGTTAATAAGGTGTTGTGATAATTAGGCATTAAAATTATGTACAGGGTAAAATAAATTTATCGTTACATTGTTCTTTTAATTCAATTTATTCAAAAAATACCCATTTATTTTGAATTTTTAAATGATATAAATATAGTTTATAGTTTCAGTATTAATATTTAATTATATCTAAGGATACAAATAAAAGAATTGCCATCTTGAAGATGTTTAAGGCAGGAAAGCCTCTGGGTAAAATTTCCAAAACCTTAAACCTTAAAACTTAACTGAATGCTGGTCTGGAGAACCCTTATGGGATATGAGGAGACTGAAAAAGTCAGAAATTGACATGGGCAAGGATGATCACAAAATGCTCGAACCCAAAAGTTGATCAAGGCTACTAGGGAAAACCTTTGGAGAAATTCATAGAGGTCGATCCAAAGGGCCAAAATTTCCCAGAAAAACATCCACGCTGCTTGCAAATGGAAAGCCTTCCCAAAACATCTCCAGCTTTTAATTGATGCCAAGGTTGGCCATATTGAGTAAAATGTATATTGTTGGAATTGTTAAGTATATTACAACAATATGTGCTGTGATTATTTCCATATCATGATTATTAAAATAAATATGCATTAAAAACTATGTAACAATAATTTCATTTCAGCCTGTATATATATATAAATAAAAATACAAAATATAATTGCACATACAAATGTTTGTATTTATTAGATTTCTTGGCTTTCTAAAAATTAAATTTTAACTTAGTAGATAAGTTTTTAATCATTATAAAGCAATGCTACATTTAAAAGTTTAGCATACTAGCTTATCTATAGTAATGCAATGGATATTTTTAATAAAAAATTTGCCATAAATTTTAGTAGTTGCTTACTAATAACATACACTAAACTGAAAAAAAGCAATTGATAAAAGTAGAATCAAGAATCAGTATCTGACACATTAAAAATTTCCTTCCAAAGCAAACCTTAAGTACTTAAAAATCACTTGCATTAAAAAGAATAAATTTTAACAATAAATTATCTTTAATAAAAACAGTCTATTATTATGAGATTAACCAAGAAATGGCCCAGATGGTAGGTGCTTTCACGCAGCCTGGGCCATAAGTAAGTCTGTTCATTGATTCAAAAAATGACAGACCGAAACCAAACCTACCAAAACGGAAGGGTATCCACCCATTCCGATGTTCAGTGTGGGTCTGCTAATCGGCAAATGTCCTTTTCAGGATGGGACAATGTTAAGATAAAACTGCCCTTTTCAGGGCACATTGCCAACAAGTTCCGAAGACCCCACTATTCTTCAGCTGAACATTGAAGGCCTCGCTGCAAGCAAGATGAACGTTCTTCATCACCTCGCTATGCAGTCTGAGGCACTTGTTATCCTACTGCAGGAGACCCACTGCACTGATGCAGAGAAGTTGGTACTTCCAAACTACCAACTAGCTGGGTCTTCTTTAAGCAGGAAGCATGGCCTTGCCACGTTTGTCCACGAGCGACTGAGATACACACTTTTGGACCAATCTCCACCGACATCGGAGATCGAGTGGTTGTGTGTGGACGTTGATGGCTATAAAATAGTCAACGTCTACAAACCACCACCAATGCGATTGCTGACCCTGGATCTCCCAGTGTATCCTCACCCCTGTCTGTATGCTGGTAATTTTAACTGTCGTCATGCTGACTGGGTTTACGATGACAACAGTCTGGAGATTGAGTGCTTGGCTGGTTGGGCAAGTATTAATTGTCTTGCCCTCTTATATAATGCCAAGGACGCTGCCAGTTTTTATTCCAGCTGCTGGAACACTGGCACCAATCCAGATCTAGCTTTCGCTAGCGTAGGTCCAAGCAGTCACTTACCGGATAGATGCATCCTTGAAAAGTTCCCCAGGTCACAACATTGACTTTCGCTTATTACACCACCAAGATTTGCTATGGCAGTGCCAAGCATGCCTGTTAAACGATGGAATTTCCGCAAGGCCAAATGGAGTCACTACATTGCTTTGACGAATAAATTTGCAAAGACTTTGTTGCCGCCTGATTCACTTAATATGGATGCGGCTTACCAGGACTTCTGTAACACCATTAAGAAAGCAGCCAAAAAGACTATCCCACGCGGGTATCGAAATAACTATATTCCATGTTGGGATGCAGAGTGTGAATCCCTCTATAAAACCTTCCTGCAGTCTCCTCAGGGATACGACTCAAGTTTGGCTGCTACAGTTCTGCTTGCCAAGCTTGACAGAAAGTGGAGGAATCAATGGTCCAAAGCAGTTCGGAGCATTGACTTCTCACACTCTAGTCCAAAAGCATGGAGTATTTTAAACAACCTTACTGGTAGGTCATGACACTCTCCTCATCACTGTCCCGTTTCAGCCATCTCAGCTAGTTAAAAATGGGAAATACGAGGCTGTTGATCGCAAGTCATCTCGATTTGTCTTTCAAGAAGTGTCTAACCTTTTGAGGGCCACAACACCAGATGCAGTAATTATCTCTGACAATTTTTCACAGAGAATTTACTGCTGCTTTCCAACATTTAAAACCAGGTAAAGCTCTGGGACCTGATTCCATCTGCCCCGAGCTTATACTCCATGCTGGAGCTGCTTTGAAGTCCTGGTTACGTGACTTCCTTTCTTCCTGTTTGCGCCAACTCAAAATTCCCAAGATCTGGAGAAGAGCGCTTGTAGTTGCGATCCCAAAACCAGGAAAGCCAGTGGGGGACCCAAAGAGTTATTGACCAATATCTCTGCTCTGTGTCCCCTACAAGATCCTCGAGAGGCTTATCTATGCCTGCGTTGAGCCATTAATCGATCCACTGCTCCCTAAAGAGCAGGCTGGGTTCCGATGCGAGAAGTCAACCGTAGATCAAGTTGTTCTGCTAACCCAGAACATTGAGGATTCTTTCGAGGCTAAAAAGAAGGCCGGTGCCGTATTTATCGATCTGACAGCTGCTTATGACACTGTCTGGCACCGTGGTCTTACCTGCAAGCTGCTGAGACTACTTCCAGGTAAGCAGATGGTCAAAATGATTATGGAGCTTTTCTGAAATCAAAATTTCACCCTTACCACCGGTGACAGCAAGCAAAGCAGGCTACGCCATCTTAAAAACGGCGTTCCTCAGGGATCGGTCTTGGCTCCCTCCTACTTAACATCTATACATACGATCTTCCTTCCATAATTTCCAGAAAGTTTGCTTATGCTGATGATTTAGCATTGTTGCACTCTTCTGGAAACTGGAAGGACTTGGAGGGGACCTTAAGCCAAAACATGTCTACACTGTCAGCGTATCTCCAGACTTGGAGGTTGAAGCTCAGTCACACTAAGACAGTGACGGCAGCCTTTTACTTAAACAACCGAGAGGCTAAATGTGATCTAAAGGTCTACAAAAATGGTAGACTTTTACCGTTCTGTCCAACCCCTACTTATCTTGGGATAAAACTGGACAGATCGCTCACGTTTCGTCACCATTTAGTGGCATTGCGCAAAAAACTATCCTCGCCTGTCACACTGCTGAGGCGACTCGTGGGCTCGGGATGGAGTGCTGGTGTTAAAACACTACGCATAGCCACCTTGACTCTAGTCTATTCAACAGCTGAGTACTGTGCGCCAGTCTGGTGTCGCAGTGCTCACACTCGCCTCATTGACAGTGTCTTGAATGACGCCTTGCGCATAGTTACTGGATGCCTGCGTCCCACTCCAACGGACCACCTACCTGTACTCTCAGGCATCCAGCCAGCTGAGCTTCGCCGAATGGGAGCGACACTCTCCTTGGCTTACCGTGGATTTCTGGACCCCGATCATATTTTGTATGGTCTCTTAAGTGGGTTCTCAGATACTCGCCAAATAAGACTAAGATCCCAGACGCCCGTTTGTGTCAGGTGCGCAGAATCTTTTGGACAACCTTGCCAAACTTGGCATCCGCGCTTCTGAATGGACAAATCACAAATGGAACGCGGAGTACTGTGAAAATGCTTCCAGGCTCCGTGCTTTTGTGCCCCGGACTAGTGCCAGGCCTGTTGGGATGGGCTTACCCCGAACAGCTTGGGTTAAGCTCAACCGCCTGCGGACTGGTGTTGGGCGATTCCATTCGTCCATGCACAAATGGGTCTCGCTCCTTCACCGAATTGCGAGTGTGGCGCCTATGAGCAAACCGCAGACCATGTACTAACAGCGTGCCCTATACATCGGGCACCACATGGAGCACGAGGTCTGACGGTTTTGGATGACGAAACTCGATGCTGGCTTAATAACATCACTGCCAGCATCTGATTTAGGCAGTGCAGCAGTCTGGGGTAGTAAAAAGATAAACCCTCGGCCCCAGTCCTGTTTGTGTCTGGCCTGGAGTGGATACTCTTCAAACGATGACGATGACGACGACGCTTAGTGTAGACCCAGCCTAATTCTAAATGTACTTTAAGACGTTTTTAAACTAAATATTTAGAAACTTTAGCTTCCGGTTGATGTTAAAATCATTTTTTATTATTTAATCCGTTTTAAAACAGACTTTTAAAGCAAATATTGGCAGGCGTACTAAATTTTAAGGTAGGTTAGCTGTAGATCAACTGTAAAAAACAGCATTTTAAAATCCATAACCGGTCTCTGGGGCTGCTGCTGTATTTAGTCTAAATTAAAGCTACATAATCTATATTGCTGTTGTAGATCTAGTTTTTCTGTATTATTTTTGTTGTTCTTTTGTTAAAACTTGTCTTCTAACTGAAAAAGAAAGCTTCAAAAAATATTTACGTAATCAAGTTACTTGATTTTTTGAAATCGGATTAATTTGGTGTGAATTTTTTTACGGCAAGGATGTGGGTAGAAATATTCAAAGCATGTCAGACTTGTTTGTTGCCAAAAGAAAAAAATTTAAATAAAACTTTCTCGTTGTCGGATTGCCTTGTAACAGATGGCTCTGATTAAAATAAAAATCTTCACTGGAATAAGCGTATGAAAGTTGCAAAATTATAAAAGAAAAAAATTGGACTCTTAACCCTTTGTGTAACCTTTTAAATAATTTTTTTGAAAAATTGTTTTTCTTTGTTTTTATTCTACTATTGGTGCACGTGGAACAAAATTAAATTATTTGTTTGATGGTGTCTTTAGAAGGAAGGATTTACTCAAGGTGGTTAGTGCTGCTGACCACTGCGACTCCATGAGCTTAAACACGCTTTAAAGAGGTGGTCAGTCTGGTTGACCACTATCACTCAAAGGGTAACTGTTTACCACTTAAAATTGCAAGAAAGCTGGTCAATCGAGTGTTATTTTTAAGGAAATTACAAAACTCATCACAATAACATCAAGTAACAAAAATATCAAAAAAACGATCGGTCTCGAGACCAATAAAAGACAAAAGACCGAGGCCGTCAGTATAAGGCCGATACCGGGACAAGACAGAGACCGCAAAAAATCGGTCTCGAGAGCGTTTTTAATCACAAGATTAGATAAAAAGATTTTTTATTGGTGTGGGACGCAGGCATCCGGTCAGTGGCAGTAGAGAGTTGTTACTCGCTCAGTGTAAGTTTTTGCGATCTCGTTTCCAGTTTACAACGGAAGAAGTGCTTCGGGCCAAGTATTTTTTAAATGAGTAATTTAGTTGAATGTGGGCAGCATGGTTGAGTGGTTAAGAGCGCCGTGATTGTGATCGACATGATCTTGGTTCAAAACCTGCTCGTGCTATTTTGCTGTGTTCTTGGGAAAGACACTTTACGGCACTTTCCCCTACTTGGTGGTCATGACAAGCAGTTCTAAATTTCAGTCATATTTCTATAAAACTACAAAAACCAAAATAAAAAATTCAACCGGACAGCAATACTTGGCATCTACGAAAGTAAGTCGGAGGAATTGCTTGCCTTATGCATTACCGCCTTCGTCGCTTTCCTGCAAGTCAGGAGGATAAATATAAAGATAAAAAAAAAGTTTGCTCATCTATCAAATTATTGTTATTTTTAAATTGTTTTCCTTTTCATCAATAAAAGCTCGTTTCTAATACGAGCGTGGAAAGGAGTAATCTTTGTTTCTTTTATTGATCTTTTTGCTTTGTTTGGCGCTTAAACGCAAACAGAAGTAAGAAAAGTAATTAAACAAACAAAGAATACTCTATTTCACGCTCGTAGTGAAAACGGGTTTAAACAATATTAAATTGAAATAGAAAGTAACTTTATAAGTGCTCAATTCGCAGAACAAAAATTAGATTTTCAATGTAATTTTTTAATAAACCTTTAATTGAAAGAAAGAATTTTTTCATTTGCAGAAAAAGGAGAAATTTTCAAAAATTAGTGTTGGTACGACAAAAAAGAGCATTAAAGTTTTAGGGTTAAATGTAGATTTATTCGTTGATTTCAAGATTGGTTGCTTATCAACAGTGCAATAATATCTATAAATCAATAGGCCTGTATTTTATGGAAAACCAATATAAATTTTTTAATTAAAATTAATCCTGCTTAAGTTTAAGTAGAATAAAAACGAATTTTTGTTTACAACAACGCAAAATAAAGAATGAACATTACAGCACTGACCCAGCAAAAAAACAAAACCTTTACACTGACAGCGTTAATCAATTTTAATCAGATTTTAGCTTAAATTAAAATTTTCTTTTTTTAAGTAAATGTTAAACGTGAAGTAATTTAATTAATTGTAAAAAAAAATTCGTTATTCAAGTCCTTCAGTACAAAATCTACTTTTAATGATTTAAATTTGACGTTGATGACATTAAATAGCAAAACCAGTGGTTTTCAAACTTTGATGGTTCGTGGCCCTTTTTCAGAAACTTTCAAACACTCGTGGCCCATGCTCAGAACATTGTCCCCAAAGTCAAGCAAAAACCAAAAAACTTTGAAGCTGTCTCTCATTTCTTCATTTTCGTAGCAAAAGTAAGTGAAGACTAAAAAGGCATCGGTTCGTGGCCCCCGTACATATCCCATGGCTTCTTTGAGAACCCCTGAGTAAAGCAGTTGATCGACAATGGGTTACTTCTACAAATGTTAATAATTCAAATACGCTGAATAGTGAATCGTCTTTTCAATCCACAAAACAACTTTTTCTAAAAATCTTGGCTCTATTGAGTTTTTTGGTGATTCTTCAAATCTTCTTCGTAAACATCTGCAGTTTCTATAAGTTTTATATTGATCAGCTTTACTTCGTGCTGAAACATTTAAAAATTTTTGCAATGATTTCTAAATTTTTTTGATCCGGATTATTCTAAGCAAGTTGTATTTTTAGTAGACTCCTTTATTAAAATACCGTTATTATATGGCACTTATTTACAAAACCAATGTTTAAAATTGTGTTAGGTGCATTTGTCATGGCACACGGTTAAATTTACTGTCGGAAAACAACGAATTTACATTCTTATCATCAAGTTAACAGTAGGCCTATCTCACAAAATTATTTAGATGTGTTCAATTAATTGTCATAGCAAAATAATTTTTTAAGTGAAATTTTTCGGCATTTTTGTCCTGATTTTGTTCTTTTATGTTCAACTCTGCCAGGAAACTTTTAGATAAGTTTTGAATAATGTAAGCAAGACTTCAAACAAAAGCAATGTAGAAAATGTGATTAAATTTGATTTCGAAGATGGCTCATCAATATGATTTGAAAAGTTAATGTGTGCTCAAGTATCATTATGACAGCAATTAAATTTAAAATATAGTTTTTTAAACTGCAAATAGCTAAACAATTAAAAAAGCATCTGGGTTTATTGTGTTGATGCTGGTTGCGACCAAGGCACTTCATTTTCGAACAGCACTTTTGTGATGGTCGTTGCAAGCAAAGAGACAGTTGAAATTTAAGCGTATATAGATACATTCTGTTATAAGAAAAAAAGCTTTAAACTTTTTTTTTGATAATTATTTATTTTTAATTAATTGCTTCAATAATTCTTTTTACACAATAAATAGAACTTTATTAACAAATACTAAAATAATACAAGCAAAGTTAAGCTGATTTCTTTTTCATTTTTTGTTTTCAACTTCGACGAATCTAAAAAAAATATTTGAAGACAATTAATAGCATTTCAAACAATTGCTGAATTGTTTTCTTCTTTTTTAATATTTTTCTTTGCACATAAATAGTTCTAAATGTTAAAAAAATGTTTAATAAAAGCACATTCAACTAGGTGTTGCTATTAGAAATTTTTCCAAAACAAAGAATTATTTTTGGTTTTCTGCCTTGCTGTACACTAAAGGTTTGAAAGCGCTTCTGCAGGTCAACCCTAATTTAAGTATTAAATTTTCAATCACCCCCTAGGCCTAGTGTAACTTCTCAGTTACTTATAGTCGAAAAAGTCAAAATGAATTTGAGTAGTTTTTACTTTAAATTCATATTAAAATTAGGGCTGGTAACGATTAATTTATTTTTAATAGTTAACTTTTAGGAAATTAACGATTAATTAATATTTACTGTAATTTCGATTAAATCAAAATTTCTGCAGTGCATTTATTAACTGACTAAATGAAGCTGATTTTGCAAGCTGAAGTTTTGAATATTGTTGCTAGTGTTTTTTTTAAGGTGGTAAGTTCTCGACCTGTTAGATTCATGGTACGCAAACGATTTGTCACTAAGAATGCAACAAACTTGGTCAGCATTTTTGATATTATGGTCAGCCAACAATTTAAATCCAAAATGGTTTTGTAATTTACCTGATACAGGTTTATATTTAATAAATCGCTTCTTCTCTGTTGTCATTTTACTGTTATCACTATTATTTTTCTGGATGTTAATACATTTATCCAGATAGGTTAAAAATAAAATTTGAATTCGATTAATAGTTAAACAAAAATTTAATCTGTAAAATAAATTAACGATTAATCGATTAATTAATCTTTAAATTTTACAGTCCTAATTAAAATAAGACTTAATCCAATAAATACGCTTAAAACTATAAAGGTAAAAACAATATACAACATAACTGTCAATGCAGCACACAAATTTCTATTTTTTATTTATTTTATTTTTATTTTATCTTTATATTTATCTTTCCGACTTGCAGGAAAGCGACGTAGGCGCTAATACATAAGGTAAACAATTACCTCGACCTGCTTCCGGAGATACCAAGATATTGCTGTCCGCTTGAAATTTAATAGAGGTAAAGCTGAAATTTAGAACTGCTTGCCAAGACCACCGAGCAGGGGAATGTGCCATCAAGTGCCTTCCTAAGGACAAAACAGAATGGCGCGAGTGGGTTTTGAACCGAGACCATGTTGATCATAAACACAGCGCTCCAACCACTGGACCACGCTACCCATTTCTATTCTTTCAATCTCATTATTGCTGATGAACAATGATTTTGAATTAAGGTTTATTGCTACAGTAAACCCCTGCAATAATCATCATCTCTTGACCATTCAGGGATCTTTATTCCACTCCTAGATGATCCAAATGATAACCGATAATTGATATCAACCATTTTGAGAACCACTGCTGTACACAGTCAAACGTAAATAAAAGAACTTGAATGCCCATTGATTTACATTTAAAACGACTGGTTTTTTTTTATAAAATATCAGTTACAAAAAGCTAGTAATTTTTTTTGAGGCTGGAACATTGTTGGCGGGAAATAATTCTTTTCTCCCTCTCTTCTCCTTTCTAGAATGAGTCATTTGGAATGACTATGTGCTATTTCTACCAAGAGTTGATATTTGTGATAATTTAGCAGTGAGTCTTTTTGAATCTTTTTGAGCTATTAAGAACACAATTTACTTTTAAATGAGAATTTATGATAAAAGCAATTTATTAAAAGGACGCTATAACATTAAAATAATATGAAAAAGTAAAATTCAAACCTTGACGCAATAAAGTACGTTAAAGTTTCTTTCATTCAGTTATTGAATCCCTATTTCTGAGTGTTTTTGATAAGGCCCCACTTTTTCGAATTTCTATCGAGTAACCATGCTTCAGATTTTTTGCTCAGGCCCCATACCTCTGATGTCCTGTAAAAATCTTTGTGTTTTAAAAGTTTGTCCTTTGCAAGCTTGGAATGAACTTACAATGTTTGTACTCAAATTTTGATAAATGGCTTTTAGAACTACTTCTTTTATCATCTTTTATCTAAAATCACATTTGGGAGTACAAATTGAAGTGACAAACTTCCGTTTAGACATCACTTCACAATAATTAGATCCCAATTAAAATAATAAGTTTGCTCTTGGTGTTGAAATAAGCTCTCATTTATTTCATGGAAAAATTCAAGTTTGAAGCTTTTGGTTTAATTAATTGTCAAAGGAGCACTAAAAAATGCCATTTGGAAATGACGTTGCGAAACAATGAAATTTAAAAGAAACTTTTTTCTGTAAAGATTACTCGATTAGTAGCCTTTCGTTTGACAAAGTTTGCTAAACCAAATAAGCATTTTCTTTTTCCTATTTCAGCAAAACACTTTTTAAATTTTAACTGATTTTTTAAAAAACAATAATAAATTGCTAAGCAAAAACTTTCTACGTCCTGTATAACTTCATTTAACGAAGCATAGGAAGCGAATATGACGTATGCCGTTCTGGACACGAGGTCATATCGTGAATTCACTCGTTTTGTTGCGTGATTAGTTGAATCGATGTCTTTACACATTTGTGAACAAGCCAGACATTTCGACTATTACAACGGAAAAGTCAATTAAAAAAATATCGAATCATTATTTTATAAACCAAAATGAAAAAACGACATAGATTACAAAGTTTTAGGAAATTAATTTTTGCAGAAAAGCTTTTGGAAAGCATTATTTTACAGTTTTTCTTTGGTTTAATTCAGGGCTTTAGACTATGGTATTTCAAACTTTTTGGTTCTACGACCCCATTTAAAAAAAAAAAAATAAGCATATAAAAATATCTAGATTTTAAAAAATAGATGAAAACCAAAAAAAGGTCTTTACTTTGAATCAGCTTGAAATTTCTCAATTTTCGTCCCAAAATCATGGTGTTCTCTAAAGAAAAAAAGGTCCTTCACGCTAAAGGCGGAAAAACTTCCAAAAGCATAAAAAACTAATTTGTTTCGCGACCCCAAAATTTTTTACGCGACCCACAGTTTGAGAAATCCTGCTTTAGACGAAGAACTATTTTCTAAAAGTCCACAATAAGATATGAACGCTAAAAAAAGGAAAAATCGCCAAGTTTGTTTTACCAGAAAATTGCCTTTTTGTTTATAGAAACTGTCAAAAAAATTTTACCAGTCTACATTGAATAGGAATAAATTACTTTTCGGTGTTGCTTATAACTAATTTAATCTCGTAGGAAAGAAGACGATTTTGTTACATTTTCGGTTTGTGGTCCATAGAATTTATTGATATTCGAGCTGTTGCATTGTAGTTTAAAAGAAGATTGAAAGTAAAAGTACTGCTTGATATAAAGGGGTGCTATAATGATTAACCACGCGCTAAATCTTTAAAATGTTTGCTTTTCTGTAAAAAATTTCAACCAACTTTATAAAAGCCCAATTAAAACATTAATTTAATAAAATAATGGAGAAAATAACTTATGGCTCATGCTGAACTAACTTTTTGTAAATTCGACAATTTATAATTAATTTGCGACAAAAAGACTGAAATCAACTTTTTTGAACTAAAATAAAATCTGACACGTTCTGAATGTCACAAGTATTTTCTTTTTAAATTGTGACGCATACAAAAACGTCACAAACCACGGAAAATTTGGTTTTAGTGTTTTTTTGCTTTGATTTTACGTAATTCTTTAAAAAGCTAAAAGTCAAACAAAAAACTTTCGACACTAAAGTTTGTATTTTACCTAAATTTAATTAGAATGTATGTTTGCTTCTTTGGAACATGATAAATAACACACAATTTTACACAAGAAAAAAAGCTCTAATTAAAAACTATATACAGGGTAACTGACACTATAAAGTTTAAAAATGGTCGGAAAACATTTTGAAAAAAACCAATATGGTATTTTTAAAATACAAAAATTCTTAATGGCAACACGACTGTCCATAAATATCATGGGAAAGTGATGTAAAATCACGGCCCAGATACTTTTAATTCCAAAGAAATTAAAAAAGGAGAGGCATTAAAACTTGGTAAACAAGCTGAGATTTGCGCCTAAATTCTAAATTCGCTCGACTTCACAAATTAATCCTGCTTGTCAAACAATAATTTCTTTTAATTGTGTTGTCACTAAATAGCGATACTTTTAGCTGATTTCAAAAAGTTGATGAAAAAGTGTTGTGAGCGTTTATTTGGCTCCCAGATCAAAATCGCAAAGAAAATTGATATATAACATAAAATGTTCCTCCAAGTCTATCTTCATATTGTAAATGTAAATTTTCCTTGTTCTTTTTTTTATGACAATGAAAACCCTAAAAATTTAAGAAATTTAACCGCAAACAGTGGGAAAGATTTTATGTAACTTCCCTTTTTTTAAAGTTGCAACGTAAAGAGCTTAATTTTAAAGAATAAAATTTAGTTTTAAAAAGGATTTATCCCAGCAAGTCAAAACATGTTACGACATTTAATTTGTTGTAAACCATTGTGTACTGTATTGTGTTTCTAATTTTGTTTAATTAAAAAAAAAAGCAAAAAATACTACTTTGTACCACATTTTTTAGTTACTGTAATAACTAAAAATACCAATTCTTACCTGGCTCGTGCAAGGGAATAAATACATACGGAGATTTTAGAAAATCTGTTATAACCAAGTTCTCGAGAATGAGCAGAATCGAATTGCGAAATCACACTAACCAAGAAAACAAAAAGTACCAATTTATTTATTTTTTACTTTTTCAATTATGACTTATTTCTGAACAAGCTGATGAAAAAATATAACTTTAAAATAATTCAAAACAAAATTATACTTTTTACCGGTAAATGGATTAAAAAAATATAATAAAGTAGTTTTAATCGTTTTTTTAGAGTTAATAAAAGGAAAAATCTAAAACTAAAACTCTTAAACTGCGTTCTGCTATAATGCCGTATAGATCAAAAGTACAGGTAAGCTTTTGACAACTTATTTTTAGGCAGTTAAAAATTTAGATTTTTGAAAAAAATTTTTGGTCAAAACCCGTATGTTATATTGAAGCTTTTTGTATTCAATAAAACTGTATTAAAAATTCTTTAAATGACGGTGACAAGATTTAAGCTATAACATAGCACTATTTGAACACATTCAACACATTTTCTGAGTTATACATGCTACGAACTGCATTTTAAAGAAAAAAGCAAATGCTTTTTTTCTTTTCATACAATTTGATCTAGCATTTTTAGATAAATCCAGTATTATCAAATTAAAATAGAGCTTTGTGTTAATTCCAGAACGGAAAATGATTCCGACTTGAACTAAGAATACTTGTTTATTCCAATTATAATTACGCAGTTAAATTAAGTACACCAAATTAGGTTAAAACAAATTTGTTCCGTTCCGAACTACTGCCAATAGGCTATTTAAATTTCCAAGAGGATATAAGAAAGCGGCCAGCAGGCTTTACTAGTAACCTTCTCCTACGATTATTATTATTATTATTATTATTATTATTATTTATTTATTGGCGCTTTTTAACGATTATAGTTTTTTAGCTCCAGGACGAAAAATAAACCACAAAAGCGATACACAGAATTGATAATACAATGTAGGCCTACATTTACAATTGCAATAAAAGGGAAAGCTGTGCAACCTTAAATAGATCCCCCCCTTTTTTTTAAAGAAAAGTTGCTGCGCACCTTCAACCTGTTAAGTAACAAAACACATTGTACAACAATAAATAAATAATTGCGCAGAAACAATAAACGATAAAAGATGAAACACCGAAATATCCAATAGAATAGAACGTAGAGTAAAGTCAACTTTTATGGTTTGGAGATGATAACGAAAAAGATTTCTGGGTATTGAATAACGAGGACAGTAGAGAAGGACGTGCTCTACGTCCTCCGGTACAAAACAAGACAAACATAAACCTGAAGAAAGAAGACCAATTTTATGTCATTATATTAGAGATTTTAACTGTTCTGCATTAACTGATAAGCCCATTCGCTTTCCAGCGGCTTCAGATATAATTTCAAAAATGTTTATATCACTGTTTTCTTTGTAAGTTAATGCTTTATTTATTACCTCTGCTAAAAAAGCTATAAAATAAATTGGATTACCAAAAATAAGGTTAGAAGTAAAGTCTATGTTGTCCATTTCTTGGACTTCAATTTCAACATTATCATGATTTGTATACGCAACAGCACATGCTGTGCAACGAACGTTACATTTACAATTAGCTGACACATGGCCAAAGCGATTGCATTTGAAACATCTTAAAGGTTTAGGAATATAAAGTTGAGTTTCAAAATTCAGATAGCCGAGACGTACAACTTCGGGAGCCACGCAGCTATCAAAATGTAACAAAACTGTTTTACCGGGAGTCATTTCATTACTTAAATTTTTAAACGTAAATCTCTTGACAAATTTTACTTTTATTTGTTTTAAACAGTCGAGAATTTCTTCTTCGCTTATTTGTAGAGGAACATTTCTAATGATACATTTGCTGTCCGGTTGGGGCAGAGTTGATGCTGTTACAGGAATTTTTATTCCAGTTCGAAGATTCAAATGCGTTATTAATAATAAGGCATTAACTTGAGTGACGGTTTCGCATTTAACCAAAAGATTGCCATTTTTAAGTGGCTTACAGGTTTGATAACGCCCGATGGCCTGTCTCAGGCCGAAATCAATGGCAATTGGGTTAAAGAATGCAAGAGGTTTTGCATCGTTATTTTTTAATAGTACAGGTTGTAATTCACTGATGGCAGCTTTTTTATTGCTTTCTGAGCCTCCATTAGTTTCACTATCAGCTGAATTATTCTTCTTCCGATCACAGACCTGGTTCGCGTCTTGGCGACGCTACACTCTGTTTGTCTAATTGCTTATCACTTTCATTGGCAAAGGTGGGAACTTTTTCGTTGAGGCCAGATTTAAAAATTTTAACAAAGGAAGCCGTAGAAGTTGAAATACCTAAGAAAATAGCGCAATCTTTTTGAAACTATCTCGGTTTTCTTGATTTTCTTAGGCCAAAAGTACTGATCTCTAAAAAACATCTTTACTTAGAATTAGTGTCACTTTTCTTCCTTTTTGTCGCCAAAAACTAGTGATCTCTAAAAAAAAGGTTATTACTTTGAATCTGACTCGAATTTTTTGATTTTCGTCCCTAAAAACAAAATGATCTCTAAAAATGATTTTCTCTTATCAGCAGTAGTCATTGACACATAATTTTATTGTCATGCAAGCCGCACAAAAAGCTCAGGGAGGCGGTTGAGTGGAAATTTTATACTTCTGCAAAATTGCGACATTAGAAATTTATCAGGCTGCTATTGATTAAAATATCAAGCTCTTTTATCCATACTAATATACTTATTATTTATCAAAGGGTGCTACTTTAACGTGCGATCTTTACGCAATGAATAATCTCAGAAATCACCGTAAGCAATGCTTTTTCCTAAAACTAACCCCGATTTCCCATTTGATTACTATCGCTTCTTGAAAAGATCTTTTCCCTTTGTTTTTTTTTTTTTTTTATTTCATCCTGGTGTTGTAGGAGAATTACGGGCTAGTTTCACCTAAAAAATCTGATAAAAGTGAAATCGCAAGTCGGCGTAGCACCCATCAAAGTTTTTAAACTCTTTGAAAAGCGCAAGGCAGTTTGTGTTTTATTTTTTAAATTTTGTTTCTTTAAGTACTACTTTTCTACAAACAGCAACTAAGTAATCTGTTTAAAATACAGTTCTCTTGTTTAACCAAAGCAAGATCATACACCTGATAGAATAATGAAGAGCAGTTATCGTATTGCTATAAACTCTTAAATGGTGCATTGAACAATCGTTTTAGTTTCGTAACAATCTTTATCATATAACCAGAGTTTATGACGAAGAAATTTATTAAAAGCCAAATTTCAATTTCAAAAACATACTAAGTTTTACAATACAAAATGTTTAAATAAAAAATTACGTGGTTTAAAAAGCTGAAACTTGCCTTAAATGTTAAGGTTCTATTTTACAAAATTTTGTTTGAGTCTTGTTTGGAATTGGTTGGAATGTTGATTAAGTCTTGAATTTCCAACCCGCGGACTACAAATGAATATCATTGCACAGAAAGATTTGTTCCATTGGCGGAGCTTATAGTTATTGAAGTTTATAGATTTTATTTTAGTTGTTAGAAGCTCGATTGAAAACAAATTATTAATTTTTACAGCGAAAAAACTGTTAATTGCTGTTTAACATTTGCTTTATTTTATTGAAAAAATTTGATAAAACACTCTTAGTAATCTTTATCTTTGAATTAGTTGTTCTATTGAGTTTTTTTTTAAATAATTCAAGCAATGTAAAAAAAGAAGCGTAAGGCAAAAAGAGGTATAACAGGTTTGCGACGTATGCAAAAAATTTGCCACGAGGGTTTATATCCCGGAATCCCGGACGATTCATGAATTTTAAATTCCCGGGAAACCCAGTTCATTGCATTGGAGTAGAAAGTAATAAACCAAAGCAGGGGATCTCAATACTTTGGTCAATTGCGATCCAAGTATTGAGCAAAGGCTGAGGATTGCAGGTGAAGACCTTTTTTTTGAGACCAAAAATGAAGAAATTCGCATAGTAATTGTAAGTAAAGACCTTTTGTTTTCTAGTATTTTCTAGTATTTTCTATTCTACAAAATTGCGCGACCGTCTCTGTGGTACATTCTGCAATCTCGGGTCCCAGGATTCCCCGTGAAGTCACTTTTTTTTCGGAAAATCCTGGAATTGTAAAAAGTCCAGGAAATCACAAACGTATTTGCGAGGTGTGCAGAGTCTTGTGGATAACAAAAATTACGTTTCTACAGCAGCAAACGTAAATTCACCAAAAGTGTTAAGGTACTCGCAAAAAAAATTCGAAATTGAAATCAGCAACGAATTCAATAAAATATTTTGTTTGTGTTTTGATTAAATTTTATCCATTCTTTGTATTTTATATACTATTCTGTACATTTTACCTTGAAGTAAAAGAATTAAAAAAAATATCTTGTGGTTATTTTGACCTTGGTGATAACAAGCCAAAGTAACACTCAAGCAGCAATCTACAGTTTAAAAAAATTTATTGAACCAAATAAGCGCCTTTTTTGCATTTTCAAAATTTTTACTTACAGTATTTTGTAAAAAAAACTACGATTCACCTAACATAACTGCCGCGTTCTGCACAATGGCTAAATAACAACTTTTTACGTCACGTTTTAACGTAAGAAGGGAATATGACCTATGATGCTCACGGCACGACGTCATATCGTGAATACAGTCGTTTTATTGCGTGATTAGTTGAACCGCTGGCCGTAGATTTTGTGAACGGGGCAGACATTCCCAGCTAAGTACGGAAAAAATTTTGAAGAAAAAATAATAGTGAATCATTATTTCACAACCAAAATAAAAAAACGACATAGATTACTAATTCTTAGAAAATGACAACGGCACTTATTTTTAGCAAAACAGTCTGCTGGACAAAATTATCTATTTTTTTCTTTGGTCGATAGCAGTTGTTTACACTAGATGAATATTTGAATTTTACTTTGAACGAGGATCTGTTTTGAAAAACCAAAATTTGAGAAATTAATTAAAAAAATAGGAAAAAACCTACTAAAAGTTGTCTATTTTTGGTTCTAACCAAAATACTGCTTTTTTGTTATTCATTCTAACTTTAACAAAAAAATCACTAGTCACATCGAATATGAATAACTTGTTTTTGGTGTTGTTTGCTATTCAAGTGATATATTTATCGCGTTGGCAACATAATTTTCTCGGATTTTTGATTTGTGCTCCTTAAAATTTTGAAATAATTAAAATGTTTCATTCTGGTTTAAAAGAAGTCGTTAGTTACTGGAAAACACGTTATAAGTTAAAGAGGAGTGTTTAGTTGATAACCACACGTTAGTGTTAATTGTTTGCGTTTATCAAAAAAAAACAAACTTTCAACCAACTTTCTGGAATTCCCAGAAAAAAATATCAATTTACTAAAAAAATGGAAAAATTGATCATGCTGAGTTAATTTTCGTGATAGGATAAAAGATTATTAATTAACCCAAAACAAAAACAATTAAAATGATCTCTTAAAAACTCCAATAAGGTCTGACAGGTTGTGAATATCGCTAGGACAAATGTGTTACTTTTAACTAAATTATGACGCATTACTTCAAAGGTCAGAAATATTATAAATCAAGGCAGACTTGTTTTACGTGATCGAAACTTTTTGAATCTTTGACGTAATCAAACTTTAACAAAACTTTTGAATCGATCAAAATTAAAAAAAAAGTCTGTAAAGTTCTGTACGTAAAAGTTTTGTCTGAACGTAATTCTTTAAAGTACAAAGTCAAACAATAAATTTTAAACACTGAAGTTTGGATATCACCTAATTTTGATCTGAATCTTAGGTTTATTTCTTCGTAACGTGTTAAGCAAAACCTGATTTAGTGCAATTTTACCGAACATGGCAAACATTGTGTAACCAGTGGGTGAGATTCCGTTTATTTTATGGTTTGATTTCACGCTTTTGCCAAGTTTTTTACATTATAAGTATTTTTTAAACAGACTATTTTCTTGAGAATTCTTTTTGGCCAACTCTCATAAGAAAAACTTATTGGGAATTGCGAACTGAAAGAAACAAGCGGTTTAAATGAGAAAAGTAGGCTGAACATCGAAAAGCGCACTCGCTTGCGCCGTAGGCGAGAAAGCTGTAGTCCATCGCAAATTTCTTCTGACGACAGAAAGAGAGCTCAATGGGTTTAAGATGGTTTTCAAGTGTCGTCTAACGTGATTGCCTGAAAGACAATCTTTCCGTACCTACTTATCCTGCGTCTTTTCTGCTCAATAATCTTCCTGTCTTTGCATCTTTTGTGTCAGGTAAAATAATTATGATCATTCTCGATCCATTTCAATATGTCCCCACTTTTTTAAAAAGTTAAAGCACTTTGCTCTTACATTGAATTTTTTGAGAAGCTTTATTTTGTTGCTACAAAAAAACTCTAAAATGCCTTTAATCAATTTAGTCAAATCAGTCTAAGAAAAAGTTGCAAGAAAGATTCTATGCGGTAATAAAACGTTGAAAAGTTGTTTGGTATTTTTACAATTAGTGGCAGTCATTTTGAAAAAACGTTAATGATCAGTTTTAAACTAAAAGTTATTTACTGCTCATATCATGATAGAGCTTGTTTCAATGGTAAAAAGCAGACTAGTGATAGTTGTCTTTACGACTGTGAAACTACAAATCAAGTTTATAGTAAATTTCAAATCAAGTTTATAGTTTATAGTAAATCTTTTAATATCTTTTAATTTAATAGTAAACTTTTAATTTAATAGTAAACAAATCAAGTTTATAGTAAATCTTTTTATAGTAAATTTCTTGCTTGTAATATAGTAAATCTTTTAATTTAATAGTAAACAAATCAAGTTTATAGTAAATCTTTTTATAGTAAATTTCTTGCTTGCCATAAAACCAAAGATCTTTAAAATTCACATACAGTGTCACTTTGAAACTGTATATAAAGGGCGGTGAAGGTGTTATGCTTGATAACTTGTCAATAATCCAATTTTATGGCTTTCTTAGTCATTTCTTAATAGTTTATTTCTTTTTGAAGTTTTCTAGTCATTATTTAATAGTTAGTCTCTTTCGAAGTTTTCCAGAAGTTCCCCGTATTATCATTTTTAGTCTAATAGGTTCCATTTTTAGTCTAATAGGTTCCATTTTCCGTTTTCCATTTTCTTCTAATTAATTCTGGCTTTTGATTTCGATAGTTAGAATTCCAAATTTCCAAAAGAGTTGCAAAGGAGTTCTCTTAGTGCTTTAATATTCTTGTCAATTTCTTTGGCATTTTATTACTTTTGGTTTTATATTATTCGGATTTTCTATTTAATTTTAGCTCTTGACTTTGATGTTAGGATTCCAATTTACGAAAGACTTCTCTCGGTGCTTTAATCTTTTTTGAATTTTGACATTCTGTAAAAATCAAATTGTCACTTCAGTCATTTTGCCTTTCAGTTTTTTTTTTTTTTTTTTTTTTTTTTAACATTTGCAAAAATCAAACCGTCACTGACGAGACTTCAATAGTCGAAACAGCTGTCTGGCGGAGGATTTTGCTACCCAATAGTATTTTCTGTTCTTAATTAGGCTATATGCACTAAGCTTTATGACAAGATTACCTTTTCTCTTTTACAAATTGAGGCCCCCAAACTATGCTTTCAATCTTCTAATATTTGTGTCTAGATAAAATTTTTTTTCCCCAAATTAGCTAGCTTGATTATTGTTTGCACTTTACCAAGTCAATTTTCACCAGTAATTGTCCTGGCTGTTGAAAATTAGCGCAATGCGGTCGTAAACAGCGAAGTACCAATGTGATATTGGTCGAAATCGAATGAGTCTTTGTACTTTTGCACAGTAATGTGTCATTTGCCTCGATGGTAAGAGGTCAAATTACCCCTGTGTGTGCATTTTCTCGATCAATTGAATATATTGCAGGCCAAAAGTGATTTTGGTTATATTCATTAAAGCAGTGGCAGAGTTAGGAGTGATTCCCTATACTCATCTTTTTATAGTAAATTTCTTGCTTGCCATAAAACCAAAGATCTTCAAGTAATAATTTATTATTCAATTCTCGACTCGGATTTTCTTTGCAGCAATAGCAATACAGACCCTCAGTTATCAAACAAAAAAAAAATTTTTTTCTCTGAACAATAACTTAATCTTTTTTTTGTTTATTGTTTAATTAGCTTTTAAACAGTTTGGTAAAATAAATGCATGAAGTTACATTTATCAAAATTTTATTACAATCAAAGCAAAACGAAAAATTGTGTTGATTTCCTTTCTTCTTTTTCCGTTTCCGAAGATTCTGCAATTAAACATTTAAAAGTAATTAACACAATTATAAACGAAAATTAAGTTGTCTAAAATTTTCTTTTTTCTTTTTTGACACATTAAATCATCAAAATAGAAAAGTTTATTAAAGAGCGGATTTAACAAGCTGTAATTGCTACAGAGCGGAAATCTTAACATTTTATTTAACTTTCTCAGAATCGTGATATTTTAAATCTATCAGGATGTTATCAAGCCGTATCATCGACATTCGCATATTTATTATTGGTTGAATTTTTTGAACTCTTTTAAAAAAACAAACGTTTTGTTTTTACTTTTTTCAGTTTTGTTTTTTAAAGCCATAGTTTTCCACAAACTACAACTAATTACTTTTAAAACATTTTTTTCTTGTTTTCGAAAATGGTAACACACTTAATAAGATAGTGCCGTGAAATCATTGTATGATTACTATAAACCACGAATGCAGACTCGCCAAAATTTTGAAACGAATCCGAGTCCGAGTCCGAGTCCGAGTTCAAGTCCGCATTCCCGATTAAAACTAACAATTATCCCTTTGACTCATATGGAAAAAGTCAGCCAAGAACTGACATAAATTGCAAAAAAATCTACGTAACTGTCAATATTTTTATTCTGTTCAAGTATTGAACACCAGGGACTCCGGAAGAGGAAAGGCAGAGGGCAACTTTCTTCCTGCCTTTTTGAACTCTTTAAATTGCCCCCCTCTTCTTTTCCAAAGGGAGGGTACTGGTGCGCAGATACAGATAGCATTGGGTCAGGTTTTCCCCGACAATCATAGAAACTTGACCAAAATATTAGATTGATTGAAGGTGAATGCTTTTATTTTGGTTATGGTCTGCATTTTAAATTTAGGCAAAAGTAGGGATCATGGACTCGATTGAAAGTGATGACTTTTTTTTGTGTTTTCGCCTAAAAAAATTACGACAGAAATGGAGCTTTTGGATACTGATTAGAAGAAATGACTTTTTTTTAGCAATTACTAGAATTTCTGCGCTGAAAATGATCACAGTACAAAATGTCAGATCTGTAAAACCTTTTCTTTAAAAAAAGGTGCTTTTTTAAAAAATATAAAGACTTTTTAAAAAGTTTTTCCCCTGACAAAATGGCTTTCCGTTGCCCCTGTTGAACACTCGGTATTACAAAAAGGGATAACCTTGAGTGCAACATAGTAAGTAACAGTTACAAAATTTAGAAAAGTGAAGAGGAATAATATGAAGAAAATTACATTTTAACTGCTCTTTCATTTTTCATTTAAGGTTAAACAATTTTTTTCTTAATAAATATTGATAACATTAATTTACGAAATCTTTTATCGTCGATGCTGCACGAAATCAAGACGTCGGTCTCGCTACTTTTTGGCGAGTTTGAATCCGAGTTCGAGTTCAGTTATATTGCACCATATTGACAAGTTCCAAGTCCGAGTCCGAGTCCATATCCCTGCTGTTAACTATTCATGAGTATGTCGTTAAAATTTTCGTTTTTTTTACTGTAAATGCAGCTTGTATAATTTTACAATAGAAATAAAAGTTGAAAATTTCCTGCTAACTTTTTAGTTTACAAAATTTTAGAAGTTTACCTCAAATCATTGTTTTATGTCGCAAAATGAAAAGTAACACTTACACAACTCAAACTTTTAATATTTAAAAAATTTTCTTTTTTGAAAGTAGTAATAAAATAGTTAGCAGAGGTATTTACATCCATGACAATTGTAAGTAAACATGTCAAGGTGAGTCACGTTTAAAAAGTCCATCAGCCTTCTACAATGCCTACTTTATAGCAACTATTTAGAAAATTATAACAGTTTGTTTTAGCAAAGTTAATGACAAAGAAAATTTGTTAGAACGTGAAGTTTTAAATTCGAAAATGTTAAAATCTTTGTTCATGATCTTCTGGTAAAATTTGAGTTAAACTGCTGTTAATTCTTTTTATTAATGTTAATTATTAAAAGGTAAAGGTAATTGTTTTACCTTTTAATAAAGAATTAACAGCAATTTAACTCAAATTTTACCAGAAGATCATGAATAAAGATTTTTAATAATATACCTGGTATCAAGAACAGCGAAATTCAAAAATAAAAAATTCAAAAATATGACAAAAAATTGGAAACTTTAAATTAATAAATTACTTTGTTCAAAAGTTTGGAACTCGTCTTAATTATTGAATTGAGCTCCCATTTGTCCTGGTCGTTGGAATTCATACTTCTCATATCTTTTGTTGACTTCATAATCCACGGATCGCCTGTTAATATAATTGCATACAAACATTTGTTCATTTGCGGGACATACTGTTATTATTGTTTATAAAGTTGCGGTTAAAAGTTGAAGACATTTTTGAAACGTTCTTATCTTTATAGTAAAAATCTGTAAATTTTTTTTACTAATCATCTGCTTTATTCAGTTAAGTGTTTTATGGAACCCAATTGTTAAATAGTAGTTCAATATAAACTTTGTGCCCTTAAATTTGATGCATAACCTAATTTATTTAAATAGTCTGGTATTCTAAAAAATTAAAAAGTGGTATTAGAAAATAGTATCATAAAAAATTTAGAAGGCTTATATTAGAGAAGGCTAACTTTTTATGTTGCGCGTTAAGCTTTTCAAAGTTTAACAAACAACCAAATAACCAAACTAGGTATATATTTAACAAACAACCAAACTACAAACTATTTAACTTTAAGTAATTTTTTTATATCCCTATGAAAGCAATGTGATTAAATGATGTCACAATTAAAATAATTTGTGTGGAGAAAAAAGATTAATACAGTAAAGCGGTTTTTCTGCCTCTCGTCTGTACGGTTTCTGACTCCTAAAAAATACTGCACCAAAAAAGATTTTTTCGTCGTTCAAATTGATAACCACAATTTCAAAAAATGTCTGATAAGGGAGTAAGACGACACTGAAAAAAAGTACATGCGGCAAATTTGAACAATTTCTAGTGCTGCCTTTTTTATCTTTCTACATCAAAAGCAAAACAAAGTTGTTCGGATCTGTTTACAGGAATGGTAGGCTAAAAAAAGTTATAAAAACGATTATTTTCATCAAGGTCTCTAAACTGGACGTCTCTGGACCTTAAAAGGGGTACACTGACCTATCGAGTGAGACCACAATATTTTTCTATCAAATGATGATTTAAAATCTACGTTTCTAAAACCTTTTGTAATCTTGAAAAAAACTTACGAGTGATCTGTCAAGCACATCTGGAAAAATTTATCATTGGAAAAAAAACTAAAAACCAAGTGCATTCGAAAGTCTATTAGACCATGTACAAAACGAGTTAAGAAACCATGGTTTAGTTGGACATTATTACAAATCAGTTTAATTAAAAAAAAGTAACGTTTTTTCTTTTCCCGATAAGTGTTTCACGGTTTGTGATTTATAGTTTAGGTATGGATAGATGATACGTGATATGTAACTCGCAATTTGTTTGTTGTTTCAAAAATTCGAGCCAAATCATCCGCAAATCGCAGAAATCAAATTATAAAAACTTTCTTAAAAAACTGCAAAAATAACTGCTAGATTTAGCTGAGTGAATTTGCATTAAATTGGTTAAAATGTAATTGATTAGTTAACTTCAAAGCAACGAAATCAAACTTTTATACGCTGGAATAAAGGCACTCAAAATCTGATTGTCACAGTGCAAAACACTTTACTTTCATTTAAACCTTCAATCGTCGCTTGCGAAGACAAAAGTTTACTTGGCGACGATGACCTGCATGGCGTGAACCCGTGAAGTGCTTCTTTGATAATTTGTTTCGGCTTAATTTGATGAAAAAAAAAAAAAAAAAACGAAAAACGAAAAACCTTAAAACTATAAAATTTAATTCTACTTAATTTAAAACGCGAGCTTAGTGCGTTTCACCGGAACGTGTAAAAAAACAGAAATTTTAAGAAAAGGACGAATTTAACTTGAGTAAAATAACGCGTAATTTAAATGCTTTTTAAAACGCAAAGTATCAACTTGTTAAAAAAAAGCTGCAAAGATAACTAATTAGTCATGCTGAGTTAATCTGTCGTGAATTAGTTAAGAGCTTATTGATTATTAACTGCAAAATAAACTGAGCATATAAACTCGAGTATTTGATCCGGTCTAACTTATACCAGACACGTTTATAATGCCTTGATAACAAATACTTCAGCATAATAAGGTCACAAACCATGACAGTCTGGTGAGAAAGTTTAAATTTTTTTGGTTTTGTGGCATTTAATTCTTTTAATGCAGAATATCAGACGGAAAAGTATTGCATCTTTCAATCTTACATATTTAAAAATTTAATCCGAGTTGACTTTTTGTAATGTGCGAAAATGCACGATTGTCTAAAAGGGTAAGAATTCGACTAACGATTTTTTTGTAGTCATGAAAAACATTTTGATTTAAATTGATGTCATAAAAATTTGTTCGAACCAACATTTGACTTTTTTCGCTTAATACCCCCCGAAACGTGTCACCAATTTGTAGTGTTCAGCTCCGAAACAATGCAAGTCGTTAGTAATGTTATGCTTTCAAAATTCAAAGTTAATTTTTCTTCTTTAAAGTCAAAAACAACTGAAATTAATTACAATAAACTTTTTTTTTAATTAAAAATCATAAAGTGGTAAAAATATTTAATAAAAAAGTCAATTAATTTCACAATTAAAAAAAGAAAGAACAAACTAGATCTAGTTTAGATTTTAGAAAATCAAATTTTTTATCAATTAATTTGCATTTGTTAAGATATTATACAGGTAAAAAAACTATGTTTATACCTAATAACAACCATGTTTGTAATAGAATTTTAAAATTTTTTCGGCTGTAGTTAATTTAATCAAATAAACGTGTTTATTGCACTTTTTGAAATTTTTATTTCAATGGCAACTATTATTTTCTTGCTGATATAGCATGTTTATAATTTTTTTCATGTAAGAAAACCAACAATTTTTTAAAAATTTTCGCTTTAATTTTAAAACAATTTTTTTTTTTTTTTTAAAGTTAATTTTAGTCTTAAAGCGCAAGCTTTTTTGGGGGCTTTCTATCATCACATTGGACTTAGTTGGATTTTTTTTTTTTTGAAGTTTGGAATACTTAATAGATTTCGGGTTCCTTTTTTACAAATTCATAATATAATCATATGAATAAAATGTCACGTGAAAGACAAATAGTAATGAACTATATGAAACGTTTTTAAAAAAATGACCAGAGATACTTTAAAAAACCATTTTAGCTACTGGTTGACTTTACTATCTTTGATCAGAATAATTTTTTACTAATATATTATTTGTTTCGACAGGGTTCGATAAAATGTTCATGCAAGATATGAGGAAATCCAAGTACAGCAATTTTTTAAATAGCTTTAAAGTTGCGTTTTAAAGTGTTATAGTATACAGACATCAAAATTTTGTTTAATTGTATGCCATCAATCAAATAATGTAGTGGTTTATAAAAATATTTCGAGAGCAAATTATGGCTGGAGGTAAGAAACCTGATCAGTTTTTCCAATAGTTTTCATCAAATAAAATTATATTAGCATATTTTAGTCAGATATATTTTTGGTATTTGTTGCGGGTGTGGTAGTTCCACATATTGCCTGTATTTCCCAGAAGAAATTTTGCGAAAGTAAAAAGAGCAGAGACTGTAAACCAATGGTTCCCAACTGCTGTGCCGCAACAAGTACATGTACAACAGTGTAACATATCTTCGCGGCACAACAGTGTACTTGTTGTACACAACAGTGTACAACAAGTACACTGTTGTGTCGCGAAGCGATGCCCTTCAGACATCAAAAATTTGGTTTGTCTTTTTTTGGTTTAATTTTTTGGCTCCTAAATGCAAAGTAGCCATGATACTCTTAATGTTTAAACTGAATTTAAAAATTTGTTTAATAAAGTATAACCTTCTTTAAAATTAACCAAAGAAAAGAATTTGAAAGAATTTTATTTAATTTATACAGCAAATATAAATTTTTTTACTTCTATTTGAAGAAAAATAATTGTCCGCATTCTTTAACTAAAGAAGGTAAAAGTGCGCTTGAAAATCTTAAAAATGATAAGTCTATTGTTGTATCCAATTCTGATAAAGGTCAAGTTGTTGCAATTTTAAACAAAACTAATTTTCCAACTAAAATGGAAAAAAATACTACAAGACACAACTGCTTTCAAGCCAATAGCATTGAATGATAACTTAAAAAACCTTTCTAACTTTAAAAAAATTTCTTTATTATCTAAAGAAAAATAAACATCTGGATGAAGAAGTATATAGTATGATTAGACCTGCCGGTACTGCCACTCCCACTCTATATGGAACTCCAAAATTCAAAAAGACGGAGTTCCATTGAGACCGATCTTATCAATAATTGGTACCGTAGATACTCGACTATAAGTCGACCTCGAGTATAAGTCGAAATAGAAAATTTACTAGATTTTGAAGAAAACTTGTTTTTTTTATTTTTTTTTATTGACCTGTCTATAAGTCAAATTCATTTTATCTGTCAAATTTTTCTGAAAAAAACCTCGACTCATAGTCGAGTATCTACGGTAGTTACCTTTACCAAAGTGCAATTTGAATCAATAACCTCTTTCAAACTTATCGTATACACCTTTCTAGAGTTCTTTGATTTTGTTGACAAGATTTCAGCTTTTAGTGTTATACATAAGAAATCCTTAGTCAGTTTTGATGTGAAAAGTTTTTTACGAATATACCTTTAGATTTTCCCCTCAACATTATTCTTAATAAACTATACCCTAATAAATCTACGACAATTTTTGGCATGAACAAAGAAGAATTTTGTAAACTACTCATCTGAA
The DNA here is from genome assembly GCA_963680785.1 of Diplosoma virens. Classification (NCBI taxonomy): domain Eukaryota; kingdom Metazoa; phylum Chordata; class Ascidiacea; order Aplousobranchia; family Didemnidae; genus Diplosoma; species Diplosoma virens. Next base: position 63,513,211 of record OY796880.1, on the reverse strand, counting down.
CCACGACTGTCTAAACGTTTCAATTTAATCACAGTTTCTATCAACAAGTAGATGGTGTTGCAATGGGATCTGCTTTAGTTCCAGCTCTTACAGATATTTATATAAATTGAATGTTAGATGAAATAAAAAAATCAGAACTCTTTTAAAACATTCAGATATGTAGATAATTTCTTTTTGGTATTTGACAATATTAAAGATATTGAACCTACGATTAAACTGTTCGACTCAATCCACGAAAAAATCAAATTTACCAAAGAAATTCAAGCTAACAACCAAATATTTTGTTTAGATTTACATATTAATAAAACGGAAGATAATTTTCAAACAAAAATATATAGAAAGCCAACACATACAGGATTTTACACAAAACAGACAGTTTACTTATTCAAAAAATTTCCCCGATCTTAATATTGAAAAGAGTTCTATCCCCTTGTACATATTTAATTGATTAATTTAGTAGATCATTAAACATTCTATATTACGCAAAAATTGTTTTTTTCTTTCAGTAATTTTGCCTTACACGTTAAAATTTTAAGAAATGTATTCTATCAATATTTTGAAAAAGAGTTAAGGTGTACTCGAAATGTCAAAATTAATAAAATGATAACTACAGTATAGGCTCTGTGCTTTATTTTTAAAGGACTTTTATTCTAATGATGCTCAACAACAAAGCGTTTATCTTCAAGAAATCGCGTTTCGGCAATTCAGCCATTTCCAAGTTACTGTGGCAACAGTGGTGATAGTGAGCAGTTGGCAACAACTGCATAAGATTTGGCCTGGTTGGGAACCGAATCTAAACCTTTCGTATCAAAGGTAAAAATATTAGAATAATCAAGAAGTATCAATGATGTAATCCAAAAAACAGACTATTAAGCAAAAAATACTTTAAGAAAATCCAATAAACGCTATTTCAATAACTAGGCACAATACAAAAGCACATGTTTTTGTTGAAAAAAATTTGACTGTTCTTACTTTGCTCGTACAAGTAATTGGATGAAGAAAGACGTTTTTGAAAGTCCAAAACCGCCACCGCCAGGCTTTTGAGAACAACCAGAATCACATTGTGATAAAATAAGAAAAAACAGAAGCATTGAAAAAATCAGTTTCTTCATTGTTTACTAAAACAAATCAAGTATGCGAGTAAACTTACACCTAAATCTGAATCTAAAACTTTATTTGTTAATTTTTAGGTTTTTGTTTCGGATTATATTTTCAGCCCAATCATGACAACAAGTTAGTAAATATTAGGAAGAATTATAGCACAGGCGTGCAACATACGGCCCACGGAACCTCTTTTTATGGCCCGCTTCAAGAAAACTTAAACACGAGTTAAGCAAATATGCTAAAAAGAAAACTTTTTAAAGGTAAAATAAGAAACAATTTTAAAGTCAAATAAATAAACCATATTCAATACTGTTTTTTAACCGCTTAACAGTTTTCTATTCGTATTGCTATTTTTGCTATTTCACACTAATTAAATTCAGACAACGAACCGTGGCAATTTGTTCTGGTTGCATCATAGTGCTTGTTGAACTGCTAATTAAATACAAAAATTCATTGTGAAATTAGCCTAAAAGTTAAAAATATCTACAAGTAAGAGAAGAAAGAAAGGTTGATTGTGAAAGAGAACTGTTCAGCAATGAGTGGTGCAAAAAGTGGTTCTAGGTATATTCCACCCCGGAAATTGTACCCCTTTCATGTAGATTCCAAAGTTCAATCGAAAACGGTGGAGTTCTCTTCTTTGACAAAAGCCACGATACTAAACCTAATCCTAACCCCAACTCTTTTACTTGATGAAATTAATCGGGGTGGAATATACCAGTCACCGCAAAAAGTACTTCGTTATTAAACATAATGAAAACGAAATTTGTCTGATTTGCCAAAATACTATAGCAGTAATGGAAGAGCACAATATGAAGCCTCACTATTGCAAAAAACATTCTGCCAAATTTGATGGTGTTGAAGGTCAATTATGATTTGATGAAATAAAACAGTTTAAAAAGAGGAGCATGCAGGAAGTATTTCATGCATATAAAACAAACACAGAGCTTGAGATATCTAAAGTAATTGGAAGAAAGCTTACAGTGATGGTGAATTTAAGAATTGTTTTGAGTTGCTCACTAGACGTGTGCTTCCAGAAAAAAAAGATGTGTTGTAAAACAATTAAGCTTGTCTTGGTTTATAGTGGCGATTGGCGAACAGATGACCATTCGAAAAATATCGAACTTTCTTTAAAGCAGAAAATAAGCAAATGTTCTGCTTTTAATATTGCTTTGGGCGGGAGTACAGATGTTAGCGATACTGCGCAGCTAGTTTTTCAGTTATTTTATTAATATTTTAACGTTTCGTGTGAATTGATTGAGAAATTTTTTTTACAATACAAGAAATAATAACAGTACTAAACTGTTTGGCCCATAGCATTATTACTATTCTACGTTTGGCCCATTGAGATAAATATATGCACGCCCCTGAATTATAGGTTTGTTAGTCTCGTTTTTGTCTTGCTTAGATCATCTATCCATCCTAATGGAGCAGTTAACTGTTGTTATAACAAATTGTAAAACTTGCAAGTTTGCATGCAATTATAAATGATCTCAGTAAAGCTAAAGAACTTAAGCAGTGCGCTTTTGAATGATCTAGGCAAGTTAAACACTATAAATAAACATACAGTATAAATAACTAAATATTGTTTGACTCATCAAAAGTTCTCATACGAGAAAAAACAAATTTTTCTGAACGAACTAATTAGATTTTTTTACTTTTGTTGATCTAAAACTTAACGTCTAAACGTATTTTTTTATTACTTATCTGAAGTTCTAATGCCAATTGTTGCAATTGAAAGATTTATAAAGCAAATTCGATAGAAGCTTTTTTTGTTTTAAATTTGGACAAGATGTACTATATGTCTCATGTACTCTTCTCAAATTAGCAACAAAACGTGCTCGCGTTCACAGATTGTAGATGTCATGTTTGAGCTATTTATGATGTAAAAGATTCTTGTAAATAGAGTACATTAAAAAAAGAAAAAGTAAATATCCCATTATTCTTTTTTATGAGTCTTGACCAGTTCCATGTACTGTCCATCTATGAACATCTTATTGACGAAAAAAGTTAATCGCTATTATTCTATGCCTCTTATTGCAACAAAGCTGTAAGTTTTTAGCAAACGATTGTGTTGGTAATACAAATATTTTTCTTCAAAGCTTCATTATTCTAAATGCTAGAAAAAAATTTTTTATGAATAGATGCAGTCGGTTCTAGTTGCGAAGAGCATCATTTACCTCATCTACAGAACCTTATGATTCACTTACCATTAGAAGCATACTGTATAATTTAACCAAGCGTTCAGCTTTGTCTTTTAATTTCAATTTCAACGAGCAGATTGCAGAGACGTGATCTTTCAAAAAACTGTTTTTCTACCAAGCTTGAGCATTAATGACTTGACAATACAAAAATTAATTTGAGCATAGATTCTTTAGGGTCTAGGCGAGTGTGTCTAAAGCAATTTAGTCTAAAATACAATTAATTTGGCTAAACCCTAAACCTTAACCCTAACCCTGACTTTTCTAACTCTCTAACTCTAACCCTAACCCTAACCCTAACCCTAACTCCGACCGTAACCCTAACCTCAAATTTTTTTAGACAAATTGTATTTTAGACAAATTGTTTTAGACGAACTGGCCAAATATCAATTCTTTAATTAGCATGGAGTATAAGAGCTTTCACATGCCGTCCAAACATGCTGCAGAATACAAATTTAATGGGACAACATGGGGAAAAGTTTGAGTAGCAATCTTACTCAATTTTTTGTGGCTAAGATCTTTTTAAAAGTTTCTATATTGCGAACAACAAATAGTTCTTTTTTCCTATAGATGAAAATTTGAAAAAAATTGAAACGTTTTTGTGATCCATCAGAAAAGTTTTTTGAAACATCCAATTTAAGAAACGGATTTTACTTTTTTTCAAAATTTTAAATTTTGTTTTCAGAGATTTGACTTTAAATTCCTTTGTTCTTAGAAATGGATTTTTTTGCTAAATTTTAATCATGCATGATTTCACAATTCAGACATATATTAATAAGTAGATAATTTGATTGATATCACGCACCCTTGTTTTTTTTAAATTCCAACTGAATCGACAGGCAGTAATAGTAAATCACAAAAAATAAAATTAGTAAAATTAGTAAAAAAAAAAATGCGGTGTCATGATGATTACTTTATCATGAGTTTATAAAAAATAATTGATTAGTTAAACGATAGTTCTTGCTGTGTACTCGTTCCAGACGCCGAAATATGTCCCGAGTTCATCGTCATGCGCGTTTCTCCGACATTTTTCCAGGGCGATAATGTCCACTTAGCCCAGGAGGGCCTATTTTAGCAATTGCAAAACTCTGATAGAGTTTACCTTGCCGGAAATCAAACCTAATCCTTACACACTCAAAGCAAAAATGATAATCGCTAAATCAGCAAATCGGAATGATTAGTTAACAGCACAGTAATCTGAAATCCATGGCGCAAAGTGCATTGTACCAAGCTATAGACTCAGACACGTTATTAAAGACATAATAAAAATATCTTACCATATTTTAATTACAAGCCATCAGTTATAAAGATAAAAATGATAGAAGCCACGAGAGCACTGAGCAAAACTTCTTAGTTTTGTCTAGATTAGAATTTTTAATAGTCAAATATCAAACATAAAATTTTGTGCATTAATTTCGATTTTTATGTAAAGTATAAATTGAATAGGCATTTAGTTCTATTTTATTGAAACGTATTAAAAGATACCTGTTTTTTAGAAAAATAAATTCTACGTTAGAAGCATAAAAAATAAAACAAGGAATTTGAATATCTTTGCAAAAAAGGAGTTTTTGAAATGTCAAACAAAAACATTTTTCAAGACTCGATTTACGCTAGCATGTCACTGGTGAGTTGCGTAGATTTTTAAAATCTTAAGGCGCGTTTACAGTCGTTTACAGTACCTTTTTCGAGAAAACATGAGTGGATTTGAGCGTCAATAACACAAACAAAGATCATGCTGAAAGAAAAAAGTACTGTAAACAGCTGTAAACGCGCCGTAAAGTATTGCTAATCACATGCCGTTTGCTGCCACGGAGTGGCGTACTGAGGAATTTTAAAAAGGAAAAAAGGGGGCCATACAACTAAATTGTTTAAAGTGATAGTTAAAAAAAAGTCTTCACTTTCAATCAGTCTAGGATTTTGTGATTTTCCATCCCTCAACAGAAGTGTTATCTAAAAAAAGATCTTTACTTTCAATCAGTTTCGGATTTCATGGTTTTTGTCTCTGAAACTAGAGATCTTTGATTTTTTCATTTCCAGCTGCTTGTGATTGAGATGTTGTCGGGCTCGCGTGGTCTAGTGGTGTTGTCTCCTGCGTGGAAGACCACATGTAGCGAGTTCGATTCGCAGTGAGATATGCATCACTGACGAGCTCTAATAAGAGCGAAACTCGAGTCTGGTGCTTCTCATTTTTAAGCAGTTTGGTTTCTAATAAGAGATCTTTGAAAAAAACAAGAAAAAGGAGGTTTGCACATGGAATCTGTCTTTAATTTCTGGCAGGGTTTTTTCCAAAATGGGCGGGATAAAGCCCTAAAGTGCTAGTGATCTCCAAGGGGGCATGGTACAATGGACCCCCAAATACGCTACTGCTGCCACGATAGCCAGTCGTCAGCAGCACTGTGTCGCGAAAGTTCTTCAAAAACCCACAACTCTGAAAAAAAAGACTTAGCAAATTTTTTTCTTTGGTTTTCACCAAAAAACTGAGATCTAAACTGTTAAAAAAATTTCATTAGGGGGCAATTGAATATACGTAAATAAACTGGTTTCTGGCATAACTTATAATGCAAATTTATTTTGCGTAGGCAATACAATTTTGATACATTTTTGGTTTGCTTTTCTTAAATGCTTTTAAAAAATGAAGTGTTCTATAATGGTTAAAAATGTTTGAGTACAGCTCGATATAATTTGAAGATGAGCATTACAATGAATAACCACGTATTAAATAATAAATGTTTGCTTTTATCAAAAACAATTTAACTGCTTTCAAAATCTCGAAAAAAAATATTAATTTAGGCTACTAAAAAGCTGGAAAATAGCTTATTTGTGATGCTGAGTTAACTTTCGTGAACTGTAGAAAAATTACTGACTAACTCAAAACAAATAAAAGATTACTTTTCATAATTTAATTCCGCTCATCTAACAAATTCTTCTAATTGTGTTGTCATTTGATAGAAGTTTTTTAAATTTGATTTCAATAAATTTTTAAAACTTTGTAATCATGTTAAAAAAGGATCATTCATTTAAGTTAACTTTAGAACTAAACGCTTTCACCAAGTTTTTTCACTTTGAAAAGTAAGTATTTATCTTTATCTTTGTTTTGAACAAGTACCATTTTGCAGAAGGTCATAAACTACAAACTAAACCGAAGTAGTGTTCTTTATCCGAGGAAAAATTAAACTAACTATTTTTAATTTATGCATCTTGGTCATTTGAGTAAATTATTTGTTGTACAAAAGTTTATGAAGAAGACATACTAACAAGACCATTTTTACTTGAAATTTTACTGGCAGTTTTTAAAAAGACTGTTTTCTTGAGAAATTTTTCGGCCTACTTTTATCAATACAACTCGTTAGCTATGACGAACTGGAAGAAATAGGCGGTATACATAAGAAGAGCGAACAGAAAATAATAGGGTCTCTGATTAGTTAAGAAAAAGTGAGCATGAAATTGGCTAGTTTGCATCGTAACTGAGAAGATTTTAGTTCATAGACAATTTCTTTCTAACGACAAAAAAATGGGTCAAGGGATTTAATGAAGATGGTTTTAAGCGTTGCTAGATGTAAAGATGATTATTCTCGATCCATTTTAAAATGACACATTTAAAAAAAATCAAAGTAATTTGCTCTTTCGTCGAATTTAAGCATTTGAGGAGCTGTAATTCGTTTTGTGGTTCTATAAAATAGCTCAAAATTGCCTTCAATCAATTAGTCAAATTAATCTTACAAGAGTTTTCGAAAGGAAGTCTCTCTGTGGCAATAAAACAGAAAAGAATTGTGTATCATCTTTACAAGTCGTACAATCATTCTTAAAAAAAATTATTCACCACTCAAAATAGAGTTTTTTTGAACGGGAAAGAGCAGGCTAGTATAGTAGTAGACCTGGTACCTCAAATTTTTTTAATAGTTAAATTAAACTAAAAGTCCTTCACTGCTCTGCTCATATCATGATAGAGCTTGTTTCAATGGTAAAAAGCAGACTAGTGATAGTTGTCTTTACGACTGTGAAACTAGAAATCAAATAATAATTTATTATTTAGAGTAATTCTCGACTCGGGTTTTCTTTGCAGCAAAAGCAATACAGACCCTCGAACAGCAAACTAAATTGAATTTTAATTTCTCTGTGTACAATAAGTGAAATTTTTTTGTTTATTGTTTAATTAGCTTTTAAACAGTTTGGTAAAATAAATGCATGAAGTTACATTTATCAAAATTTTATTACAATCAAAGCAAAACGAAAAATTGTGTTGATTTCCTTTCTTTTTTTTCCGTTTCCGAAGATTCTGCAATTAAACATTTAAAAGTAATTGATACAATTATAAACAAAAATTAAGTTGTCTAAAATTTTCTTGTTCTCTTTTGACACATAAAATCATTAAAATAGAAAAGTTTATTAAAGAGCGGATTTAACAAGCTGTAATTGCTGCAGAGCGGAAATCTTAACATTTTATTTAACTTTGTCAGAATTGTGAAATTTTAAATTCATCAGGCTGTTTTTGATTAAAAGGCCAAGCTCTTTTATTGATTCTCATACACTCATTATTCATTAAAATTTCTAAACTCTTTTAAAAGAGCAAACATTTTGTTTTTACTTTATTTTCAGTTTTGTTTTTTAAGCCGGGGGTGTCAAACTGGTGGCCTGTGGGCCAAATCCGACCCGCTATGCTCTATTTTGGGGCCCACTCTTTCAAATTGTATTGCTATATTAGACGTTTGTTAATGCCATAGTTCAGTGATCCTCAACCTGTGTGCCGCGAAACTTTTAATAAACATTAGACTTTTGTTCCGCAACCTTCGGCTTAAAGAGAGTTCACTACTTTTTAGAGACAAAACTTAAAATACGAGACAGATTCAAATTGAAGGCCTTTTTTTTCTTGAGAACTCTATAAAAGATAAATGAAAATATTGATCGTGTAATTATTTGAAAAATTGTCTGGCCCGCGTAAAATTTAAGTGCGTAAATATGGTCCACAGCACCAAATACAATAAGTTTGACACCTTTGTTTTAAGCAGTAAATTTCCACACACAACAACTGATTACTTTTAAAATATTATTTCCTTGTTTAAAGAACGGTAATACACTTAATGAAGTGATGCAGTCAAATCACTGTGTGATTACTATAAGATGTTTATGTGTATGTGGTTTAAAATTTTTTTTCCTTTACAATTTGTACAATTTTACAATAGAAATAAAAGTTGAAAATCTCCATCTAACTTTTCAATTTATAGAAATTTATGCTATTATAAAGTTATGGACATTTAGTCAAAGTCATTATTTTTATAACTGGAAATGAAGAAAGTCAGTTGTACAATGCGAACTTTTAATCTTTAAAAAATTTTCATTTTTTTAAAAGTATTGATAAAATAATAGTTATTAGCAGAGATAGCCAGACAATGTAAATAAACATGTAACGGTGAATCATGTCTAAAAAGCTTTACAGTCTTATACCATACATTTGCAATTACTTTATAGTAACTATTCAGCAAATCATAACTGTTTATTTAAACAAAGTTTTTGATAAAGAAAATTTGTTACAAGTGAAGTTACAAATTCGAGAATATTCTAAGGTTCACTGTTTGATAAAAAATTGTAAACTTTAAATTAAAAATTACTTGGTTTGAAAGTTTGGGACTCGTCTTAATTATTGAGTCCAGCTGCCCACACGTGGTAGTGGCATACCATACTTCTCAGACCTTTTATTGACTCCCAAATCCACGGATCGCCTGTTAATGTAATTGCATACGAACATTCGTTTATTTGCGGAAGGTACTGTTATTATTGTTTATAAAGTTGCAGTTAAGTGTCGTAAACATTTTTGAAACGTTTTTTAATTTTATAGTAAAAATCTGTAAATTTTACTTAAACTAATTATCTGCTTTTCTCAATTAAGCATTTAATGGTAAAGCTCTTGTTTAACACTTGTGTAAACTTTTTGTATGTTTGAAAATAATTTTGGTCTTTTTGGGGCTCACAGAGTCAATAAATTAATCTGATGATCCACGTATTAATACGAATACGATGTAAGAAACCATGATCCAAATATTGTTGTAAATCAGTTTAACTGGAAAAAAAATTTTTTTTTCTTTTCCCTATAAATGTTTCACGGTTTGTGATTTATAGTTTAGATATGGATAGATGATGCATGATATACAATTCACAACTTGTTTGTTGTTTTAAAAACTCGAGCCAAATCATCCGCAATTCACAAAAATCAAATTATAAAAACTTAAAAAAAAACTGCAAAAATAAGTACTAGATCTTTCTGAGTTAATTTGTTACGAATTGATTAAAATGTAAGTAATTAGTTAACTCCCAAGCGACAAAATCAACCTTTTAAAGCTCAAATAAAGCCAGTCCAAATCTGAATGTCACAATGCAAAATACTTTACTTTCATTTAAACCGCGAATTGTCACTTGCAAAGATAAAAGTTTACTTGGCCACGACAAATTGCATGGCGTGAATTTTTTCTTTGATAATTTGTTTCGGCTTAATTTGATGAAAAAAAAAAGTGAAAAATGAAAAACTTTGAAACCATTAAATATTAATTCCACTTAGTTTAAAATGCGATCTTAATGTGCCTCTACAGAACGCGTTAAATAAAAAAGAAATTTTTTAAAAAAGGACGAATTCACTTGAGTAAGATTTTAGTGAAATAACCCGTAAATTCTTTGTAAAACACGAAAGATCAACTTGCTGGGTCAAACTCATTTATTTGTTGTGGATTGGTTAAGAGCTCATTGATTAATTAATTTTATATCCTCCTGACCCGCACGGAAGTGACGGAGGCCCTAATACATAGTTGGATAAGCAATTATCCCAATCTGCTTCTGGAGATGCCAAGATATTGCTGTCCGCTTATAATTCAATAGAGACATGACTGAAATTTAGAGCTGCTTGCCAAGACCACCAGTCAGGGAAAAGAGCCTTAAAGTGTCTTCACAAGGTCACAACAGAACGGCGCGAATGGGTTTTGAACCGAGATCATGTTGATCATAAGCACGGCGCTTTAACCCTTCGACCACGCTGCCGACATTGCTCATTAAACAAAACCAACCTCTTATGAACGTCCGGTCTTATTCATGCTAGACACGCTTATAATGTTGCAATGACAAGTACTTCAACGTAATAAGGTCACAAACCATGACAACCTAAAGAGAAAAAAATTTCCTTTGGTTTTGTTGCATTTGATACTTTTAAGGCAGATTGTCAAACAGAAAACTTTTGAATCTTTCGGTCTAACTTAATTAAAAATTTAATCTGAGTTAACTTTTTTATAACGTACTAAAAGCACGATAGTCTAGAAGAGTACGAATTTGACTATGATTTTTTGTAGTCATGGAAAACGTTTTGAGTTAAAATAATGTTATAAAAATTTGTTCGAACCAACATTTGACTTTTACTCGCATGATATCCCCCGAAACGGGTCATGAGTGTGTATTGTTCAGCTTCGGAACAATGTGAGTCATTAGTAATGCTGAGCTCCGAAAAAAAATTTAATTTTAACTGTCTAAAGTTAAAAACAACTAAATGTAATTGCGACAAACTTTTTTTTTATATTAAAAATCATAAATTAGTAAAAACGTTTATTAAAAATGCCAATTAATTCCACAAATAAAAAGAAAATAGCAACTTAGTCTACTTTAGATTTTAGAAAATCAAATTTGCTATCAACTTACTCGCATTTGTTAAGATATTATAAAAAATCTATGTTATTCACTAATGAAAACTATATGTTTGTACAAAAATTTTTAAGTTTTTCAGTTAAACTTAACTTAACTAAATAAAGGTATTTATTGAATTGCTTTGCTTATTGTGTTTATTGTGGTTTCTTTGCGATTTTTATTTCTATGACAGCTATTATTTTCTTGCTGGTATAGCATATTCATAAATTTTTTCATGTAAAAAAACCAACAGTTTTTTAAAATTTTGTTTTAACTTAAAAAATTTTTTTGTTATTTTTAGAGTTAATTTTAATCTTAAAGCGCAAGTTTTTTTCTTGGGCTTCCTGTCATCACATTGGACTTAGTTGTATTTTCTTTTTTTTTTTGAGCCTTTTAATATTTAGTCGTTTTCGAATTCCTTTTTCGCAAATTTATGATATAATCATATGAATAAAAAGTCACGTGAAAGCCAAATAGTAATAAACTATATGAAATATCAAGATTGAAGTGTGTTTATAAAAATGACCTGAGATACTTTGAATAGTCATTTTAGCGACTGGTTGACTTTACTATCTTTGATCAGAACAATGTAATATTATTATATTATTTGTTATGACAAGGTTCAATAAAATGTTCATGCAAGATATAAGCAAATCCAAGTACAGCAAGTATTTAAAGAACTTTAAAATTTGATAGAATACAAACATCAAAATTTTGCTCAACTGTATGTCATCAACCAAATAATGCAGTGGTTTATAAAAAAATTTTGCGAGCAAATTCTGGGTGGTGATAAGAAACCTGTTTCGTTTTTTCATTATTTTTACAGGCTTTCTTCTTCTATGAGTTAGTTTTCATCAAATAAAGTTATGTCAGCATATTTTTGTCAATTATTTTTTGGGTATTTGCTGCGGTTGTGGTAGTTCCATATATTGCCTGTATTTTCCAGAAGGAATTTTTCGAAAATAAAAAGTGAAGTGACTCTAAACACTTTAAATGTTTGTTTTTTTTGCACTGTTGTAGCAGTAAATACCACTAAATCAGAAGTATCGAGAATAATCTTATTTGGCAGGGTGGTCGAGTAGTTAAGAGCACCGTGATTGTAATTGGCATGTTCTCGCTTCAAAATCTACTTGCGCCATTCTGAAGTGTCCTAAGTGAGACACTTTATAACGTCTTGGCAATCAGCTCTATATTTTAGCCATATTTCTATAAAGCAAAAAAACTAAAACAAAAATTTCAACCGGACAGCAATATCTTGGCAATTCCGGATGCAGGCCGCGGTAATTATTTCACCTATGTATAGCGCCTCCGACGCTTTCCTGAAAGTCAGGAGAATAAATATAAACATGAAATGGAAAATTTAAAATTTTAGTTCATAACTAAAAACGTTTATAAGGGTAAACAAAAGATGATTTTTAGTATAAAAATTTAAAATTAACAATGAATTAACAAATTTAATCGGTTGATAAATTATTTTTGTTGCTTATTGTACAGATTTATAGTTCAGAGCACTGCGTAATGCGTATAATTGCGTAATAGACGGTAAATTTGTTTTTGTTCTAGCACAAACTATAAAAGATCAAAAATTCTCCATAAACATTCCAGCATTTTTACCTGTACACCTGGGCCAAAGTGTACTCATAACCCGTGCTAAAATATTTTAGAGAACTCAAATCAGAATAAAAATTCTTTTTGGCCTTCATTTGAATTACAAAGTCGAAAATATTTTTTGGTCCCATTGAGAGTCCTAGGTTTTAACTTGGTACAGGAGCTAGATTTTTAAACAGCGTCCCTACATATGTTTGAATATACGCATTCGAAAAATAATGATGTAATAATTCGTAAAACATTTGCTATTATTTAAAATTAGTATAGATCAAGATTAAGAAACAAAAAATTATTAAATCTTCAGAAAGGCTGGCTATACATTGCTTCAAGAAAAGAAAATTTGAGGTCAAAGAAAACAAAAAAAATTTACACAATAGACCTATCACTTAATCAGTGAAATAAAAAATCTAAACAGGACTTTTATTGTAATGATGCTCAACAACGCTTTGTTGTTGAGCATCATTACAATAAAAGTCCATTTTGGGTTTTTATCTATCTGCTCGAAATCGCGCTTCGGTAATTTATATATTTTCACGTTACTGTGGCAACGGTGGTGATAATAGGCAGTTGGCAACAACTACATAAGATTTGGTCTGGTTGGGAACCAAATCTAAACCTTCCGTAATGAAGTAAACATAATAGAATGATTGAGAAATATCAATGATGTAATCCGAAACAAACTATTAAGCAGAAAATACATGTACTCTAAAAAAGTTTAATAACATATTTTCAATAAAATATTTGTTCATGATATTTTGGTAAAACTAGAGTCTAAAACTGCTGTTAAATCTTTATTAAAAGATAAAAAAGATTTAATAAAGACTTAACAGCAGTTTTAGACTCTAGTTTTACCAGAAGATCATGAACAAAGATTTTAATGATATACCTGATATCAACAACAGCCAAAAGTATTTTAATAAGTAGGCACAACACAAAAGCATACGTTTTTGTGAAATAAAATCGATTATTGTATTATTACTTTGCTCGTAGAAGTGATTGGATGAGGAAAGGCGTTTTTGAAAATCTATAACTTTGTCCAAAACCAGCATAACCACCATAACCACCATAATATTGAGAATAACCAGAATCACATTGTGATAAAACAAGAAAAAACAGGAGCATTGAAAAAGTCAGTTTCTTCATTATTTTATTAAAAACAAATGTACCGCTGAACTTAAATCTAAAATTAAAACTTTGTCATTATGCTGTTTGTTAATTTTTTGTTTAGGATTATATTTTTGGCCGAATCACGACTAAAAGTTAGGAAATGTTATGAAAAATTATAGGTTTCTCAATCTCATTTTCGTCTTGCTTAAATCATCTATTTATCCTAGTGGAGCAGTTAACTGTTATAACAAATTCTAAAACTTGCAGGTTTGCATGAAAAACTGTTATAGATGATCTTAGTAAAACTAAAGAACTTAAACAATGCGCTTTTTAATGATCTATGCAAGTTAAACATTATTAATAAACATACAGTGTAAATAACTAAACATTATTTAACTCATCAAAACTTCTCATATGAGAAAAAAAACTTTTCTGAACAAACTAATTAGATTTTTTTTACTTTTTGTTGATCTAAAATTTAATGCCTAAATCTTATTTTTTATCACTTAACAGAAGTTCTAATGCAAATTGTTGCAATTGAAAGATTTATAAAGCGAGGGATTTGTCTTAATTATTGAACCCAGCTCCCCCATTTGGTTGTTGGAACCCATACTTCTCGGATCTTTTGTTGACTCCAAAATCCACGGATTGCCTGTTAATATCATTGCATACAAACATTCGTTTATTTGCGTGAGGTTCTGTAATTAATGTTTATAAAGTTGCCGTTGAATATCGAAAGCATTTTGAAACGTTCTTATTTTTATAGTAAAAATCTGTAAATTTTATTTAAATTAATTATTTGCTTTATTCAGTTAAACGTTTAGTAGAAACCAATTAGTAATTATTAGTTCGATTAAACTCTGTGCCTTTAAATTTATTTTAAATACTTTGGTAAATTAAAAATTAAAAATTGCTAGAAAATAGTATTATAAGAAATTTAGAAGGCTTGTATCAGGAATGGGCTAACTTTATATGTTGCTCGACAAGTTTTTCAAAAAATTTAACAAACAAACAAACTATGACCTGCAACGTGTTTAACTTTAAGCAATTTTTTTGAAATCCACATGAAAACCATGTGATCTAATGATGTCACAATTAAAATAATTTGTGTGGAGGAAAGGATTAACAGTAGAACAGTTTTTCAGCCTCTCGTGTGCATGGTTTGTGGCTCCTAAAAGTGCATTACTGCACCAAAAAAGGTTTTTTAAGTGGTCAAATTGATAACCACAGTTTCAGCAAAATATCTGAAGAGGAATAAAGACAAAACTAAAGAAGAATAGTATGTGCAGTAATTTTAAACGAATTTTAGAGTTGACTTGTTTTATTCTCGTATATCGAAAGCAAAACAAAGTTATTCGGTTCTGTTTACAGGGTCGTAAGGTTAGAAAAAGTTGTCAAAACATTAATCTGGTGGTCCACGTACAAAAACTAGTTAAAAAATCATCGTTTATATATTGTTACAAATCAATTTAATTGAAAAAAATAAATTGTTTTTTTTTTCCCGATAAGTGTTTCACGGTTTGTAATTTATAATTTAGGTATGAATAGATAATACGTGATACTCTATAGCAGAGCTTTCCAAACTGTGTGTCGCGACACACTAGTGTGTCGCTTATGGTATGATGGTGTGTCGCAAGACTTGAAATAATATTTGACACCAGCTATTTTCAGTTCCCTAATTAGTATTTTTTTTGACTGCCATCGCCTTAGAAACTGTAATATACGCATGGAAACAATTCCCTTGCTAGTCCGATTAAACTCGTTTAAAGTTTGTCATTCTTACTTGTTTGTGACGTAATATTCGTTTGCATTCAATAATGCTTTTCCTTTTCTACTAATAATAATGACCAACTTTTTGAACTTTTTAGCCTTAACATCATATCAGTTTTTTAGCTATCTGTTGTTGTTTAAGAATGAGTTTGGTAAAATAATTACTAGCTTATTAAAACTCCGAAGAATTTGATTAAACTTTAATAGGCTACACAACACTTGGTATTTACTCATTATAATAACTTATTTTAATATCTTATTTATAATAATTAATTTTTAATAATTTTTAATTATTAATAATTTTAACATTTTAATAACTTAACTGCAGCTCTCAGAATGGATAAATTTCTAAGTAATAAAAAAAGCCGTTGAAAGTGATGTTGACAAAATACAAAATGAAGTCCATAAGACATGTAAAAGAAAAGTTTGCAAGCCTCGTTTGTATAGTGAAGATTATATGAAACTAGGTTTTATATTTTGTGGTAATGAAAACAATCCTTGTCCTCTGTGTTTAGTTTGTGGGGATAAACTTTCAAATGAAAGTATGGTACCAAATAAACTTAAACGTCGTTTTACCTCAAAATACGGTCATTTGTCAGAAAAACCAGTGGAATACTTTATTCAGCTTTCAAAATTTCTAAAAAAGCAGTCTACAACATTCACAAAGAGAATAAAGACATCAGAAAAAGCTCAAGAAGCCAGTTACGTGGTTGCACAAATAATTGCCAAAAACAAGGAGCCACATACTACTGCCGAAACAACAGTACTGCAGTCTTGCTGTGCTATTGTTCAAACAATGTTTGGTCCTGAATTGGAAAAAGAAGTCAAAAAAATTCCCTTGGCGGATAACACGATTGGAAGGCGTATTGAACACATGTCTGAAGATATCAAGCAATAAATGAAGATTATTTTTAAAGATAAAAATGTGATGTTTGCGCTGCAGTTAGACGAATCAACGGACATGAGCGGATTATTATAATTATTGGTTTTTATACGTTTCATTTATAACGAGAAAATTATTGAACAAATTTTTGTGTTGTCAAGAAATGTCAATGAGAACAACTGGTGAAGACATATTTAAAATTGTAGATGGGTTTATGAAAGAAAATAATCTGCTATGGACCGGTTGCGAAGGAATATGTACAGATGGCGCACCCTCAATGGTTGGTTCAAAAAAAGGTTTTAACGCTCTGGCAAAGAAAGAAAATAAAAAGATTATATTCACACATTGCTTTTTACATCGCGAAAATCTAGTGGCTAAAACCATTGGAAATGAACTGAAAGAAGTTATGGATCAAGTGGTTCAAATGGTCAATTACGTTAAGCCTAGGCCTTCTCAATCACGTTTACTTGCAAAAATTAGTGAAGAAATGGGAGAAAAATTTAAAAATGTTTTATTACACACAGAGGTTCATTGGCTTTCAAGAGGAAGAGTACTTTGTCGCGTATACGAATTGAGAGAAATGATGCTTCAACTTTTTAGGAAAATATGCACATTGAATTCTGTGATCTTATTCAAAACAAAATTTGGTGTACAAAATTGGCATATCTTGCAGATATTTTTGAGCATTTAAATAAAATAAATACCAGTATGCTAGGAAAAAGAGAAAATGTTCTTACGTCAGTAAATAAAATTTGTGTTATAAGAGACAAATTAAAAATGATATCAGCTTGCTAATTATTGACCATTTGATATTGCTTCAGAATAAAACTAATAATTACTTTCCCAATCTCGAAATTCAAGACTATGATTGGATCAGAAATCCATTTATTTCAACCGACACAAGAAAACTTTCTCTTGTTGAAGAAGAAGAATTAGCTGAAATCAAAAATGATCGAAGCCTGTTCATGATGTACAAAGCGAGTGATTTGGATAGATTTTGGGTTTGCGTTTCAAGAATTCATTTGAACATAAGCAATAAAACCTTAAAAATTCTTCTACAATTTTCGACAACATACATTTGGGAAGAGTCCTTTTCAACAATGACTAATATAAAATCAATGAAACGTGGAAGCTTAAAAATGCTTTATGACGAAATGCGATTGTCTTTATCTTACATTCAACCAAATATTTAAACATTTTGTTTATCCCATCAAGCTCAAGTATCTCATTAAAGTTTTAGGTTGAGATTTTTCTGCAAAATGATTTTACTTGTATCTGAAGTAAAAAAGTTATTTGCGTTTACTAAAATGTGTTTAAATTGTGTTTAAAATGTGTCGCGACTATATTTAAGTTTAAAAAGTGTGTCACCAACACAAAAAGTTTGGAAAGGCCTGCTCTATAGCTTGCAACTTGCTTGTTATTTTAAAAATTCAAGCCGAATCATTCGCAAATCACAGAAATCAAATAATAAAAACTTTCCAAAAAAAACTGCAAAATAATTGCTAGATCTAGCTGAGTAAATTTGTGGATTGGTTAAGGTGCAATTGATCAGTTATTCATTCATTCAATTTTACTTGCAATCAAGTTATTACATTTTCTAAGTTGTTATTAACAAAGTGATGGCGACATAGGAAATAGCGGCTAAACTCTATGTTATTACTCGCACAACGTTAATTACACGCGGTCACTATACCTAACGAAGCACCTATATAAAAAAAAGAAAAAAAAAATTATTAAAATAAATTAGAAAAAAAGTGTATATATTGTGTTTATGAACGCAAAAATTAGAAGTCTAATATTTAACAATAAAATATACACTTCGGAGCCATATAAAGAGAAGTTGCATAATCATGGGTGAGAGAAACAGCAAACTTTGTAACTAAAAGAGTCAAGACTCAAAAAGAGGTCGGGTTAACTTCAAAGCAACAAAATCAACCCTCTATAAGTTCAATAAAAGGTCTAAAATCTGAATGTGACAATGCAAAATACTATAGTTTCAATGAAACCGCGAAACGTCACTAGCCAACAAAATAAGTAGGCACAACACAAAAGAAGAGACAAAAGATTACTTGGTCGCAACAAACTGCATAGTGTAAATTTTTTCTTCGATAATTGTCTCGGTTTAATTTGATAAAAAAAAAGAAAAATGAAAAACTTTGAACCGTAAATTTTAACTTCACTTAATTCAAGATGCGATCTTAGTGCGTTTCACCAGAACATGTTAAAGAAAACAGAAATTTTTAAAAAAAGGACGAATTCCACTTGAGTAACATTTTAGTGAAATAACGTGTGAATTCTTTGTAAAACACGAAACATCAACTTGCTGGATCAAGCTTATTTATTTATCGCGCATTGGTTAATTGCAAAATAAACGAAACCAACCTCTCACAAACTCGAGTATTTCATCCGGTTTTACTTATATCAGACTCATTTGTAATTGCCCGATGACAAATACTTCAGCATAATAATCTGGTGAGAAAAAAAATTGGTTTTGCTGCATTTAATTCTTTTGATGCAGTATGTCAAACGGATAAGTTTTGAATTTTTCAATTTTTATTAATTAAAAATCAATCGAAGTTAACTTTATTTCTAACATGCGAGCAAGCACAATTGTCTGGAAGTGTGCCAATTCCAGTAAAGATTTTGTAGTGTGGCTACGATAACTTATGCCTGATGAGGTCATAAGACCTAAGCAGGCCTGTCGCATAATAATCGTCCTCTTTGTTAATTTGTTTTAGTTGCTTATTTTTGTGTTACTATTTAACTCGTCGAAATTACATTTGATCGGTTACATTGTGATCTTTTTAAAGAATACTTTGTACATCTTTGACATTTTTTTAAAACTTACAGAACCAGAGAAGAAAAAGGCCGAAACGCACAGAGTCGACAGATTAACAATGTAGAAAAAATCAGACTATTCATTAAAATTTTTCTTTCAAAATTCAAAGATGCTGAAGGCACGGTCATCACCGTAATAACTAAAGCTTTATCACAATTTTTGATCAGCCCGGCTATCTGTGTTAACGCGTTGCAGTTGTTGAGTATTTTTAGTTGTTGCCAGAAAATTTTAGTGATTTGTATGTAGCCCAAGTCAACCAAAAATGTAGCAAATTTTTCCAAGAAGTAACTCGAATTTAATTTTTGACAAGAACCTGAAAAACGCTAAAGGCGCAAAGAATAGTAATCTGTAACTACAATGCATCTCTTACCACAATATTTCGGCAGCATAGTCGCGTGGTTAGAGTGCCGTGATTATGATCAACACAGTCTGGGTTCAAAACCTACTCGCGCCATTCTGCTGTGTCTTTGGGAAAAACATTTACCGCACATTCCCCTGCTTGGTGGTCTCAGCAAGCAATTCTAAATTTTAGTCATATCTCAATTAAATTTCAAGCGGACAGCAATATGCTGGTATCTCCGGAAGTAGGTCGGGGTAATTGCTTACCCTATATATTAGCGCCTCTGTCGCTTTCCTGGGGGTCAGAAGAATAAACATAGAGATAAAAATAAAAAATAAAAAAAACAATATCAAATTTACGAATGTTGTTGCCCTAAATATATTGTTACTGAAAGAAAATTTGAAGTGAAAAGCAATATCTCTAAATGGGCAGCACATGTACCAGCAAGTAGTGATGTTGAACAAAGACGTCTTTGATTTGCACCTATTCAAAAAAGTACGCTAGCCTTTGCAAAATTAAATTCAGTTGATTTCACCATCACTTATTGCAACCAAATTATTTCATAATAAAAGATAAGAGTTTTACAAATATTATTCTGACATTCATTCATTCATTTAATCTATTTATCTTTTTGTCTTACAGGACAATGTCAGAGGTCAGAGGCATTAACCTGTTTTTCACCAATGTTCCCATATGATAACTAGAAATAAGTTTGTGTATATCTTTAAGAAAGATAGTATTTTCCTGTTTTTTTCCCTTATTAATATTAATGTGTGATGTAAAAAAATTTTTTTTTGAATCTTTGCATTTTTGTAGTAGTTTTTTGGACGGGAAAATAGACAAAAAATTGATTTTATAAATTTGTAAACTTGACCTAATTCAATTTAAGCTAGACATTTTTAAAGAGAGTCTTTCCGGTAAAATTGCAACTTTTTTTAAAACTTAGGTATTACTTAACATACTAGAGCAATGTTTTTAACTTAAATATTTAATTATATAGTGCACTTATTTAAACTGTTTATAAATGATGTTTCCATATGAGAACATTGAAGGTTTTCCATCAACTATTGCTAAATTTTGACGCAAAGTAAAAGCAAAGAGATATACTAAAAAAATTAGCTGTTTTGTTCATAAACAGAACGTTATATTGTTTCAAACTTATTTTTTAATCTGATTTAGATTAAACTGAATTTTGATGTATCTGATAATACAGCCAATATAACTTCGATTGATTTGTAAAAATAATGGAATCCCCTAGCATTCTATAGTTACGTTTTATTATTGCTGCGATGGAAAACTTTACACGTGCAAGTGGCATGATAACTCTGTTGTAGGAATCGCCAAAATTGTTTGGCACACGAGCCATTACATTAAGTTTATCGACGAGTACAAAATACATCGAATGTTAGTGCTAACCAGCCTTATCTTATTTATTCCTATAACCAAGGGTAAAAAACTTTTTGGGTTATAGTAATTTTATGAATTAATTATTTTTTTTAGTCAAGCCAGATAAAATTATTTTTATTGAAAGTATGGGCAGCGTAGATGTTTATGATAACCTTCGAGGAAGTTATCGACCATGAATTTCAGGAATGAAGTGGTACGACCCGCTGTTTAGCAACATTCTCAACCAAGTTTGATCACAAGTTGGCGTATTTAGGAAGAATTTATGGCAACAGAATATCTAATCAAATTTCCGTCACAGAATCACGTGTTTAATCAAATCAGTGAGAGTTTTTTTCCCATAAATGAGAGGCATACACATGTCATGCCCTCTAAAATCCTTTATGACGGATTGTATTGCTTTCCAGCATCCATCATCCAAGGGCGATCTAAGATTTGCTACCAAAGCACTTGTGCGTATTGCACAAAATGTAATTTCCGGTTACGTAAAAATAGAGGTGCTGTATGCTGGGACATATACCGCGATCCTACAAATAATTGAATAGCGAATTAGATAAACAAATAAGATTTTTATACATTATCATAGTCTCGTTATTTCCCGAAAACCCACCATTGTTCCCATATGGGAGAACATGATCATATTTTAAAAAATATAATATTTGTCGAACATTTTTTTCATCTAATTGAGAAAAAACAAACTAATTCTGTAAGAATCAGAGATTTTGCAACTTCGGAACCTACAGCGGTAAAATACAGGTTAAGCAGAAAACAACCATCATGCAATTACCCCTATCCGCTTTTGGAGATGCCAAGATATTGCTGTCCGGGTCGTAACGTTTGGAAAGAGACGTTACGACCCAAAAAAGCCTCGGCTTCGGCTTCGGCTTCGACAAAATTATGGCTTTGGCACATCCCTAGTTTCAACTGTATAAGATTTGCCTTGATTGGGAACCGAGTCTAAACCTTTTCACCAAAGATAGAAACATAACTAATAGAATAACTGAGGAGGTATCAATGAGGAATCCAAAATAATTTTATAAGCAAAAATATTTTAAAAAATCCAAGAGTAGTATTTGATACGTAGTTAGGCAAAACACAAAACATAAGTTATTGTTGTAATAAATTTAATTAATTATATTTGCTGGTGCAAGTGATTAGATGAGGAAAGAAGTTTTTGAAAGGCGGAATTTTTAAATGAGGAAAGATGAACGGCACGGCCAGGCCTTTTAGAATAACCAGAATCACATTGTGATAAAACAAGAAAAAACAGGAGCATTGAAAAAATCAGTTTCTTCATTGTTTATTAAAACAAACCAAGAATACAAATGAACCTAAATATCAATCTAAAAATTTGTCATTAAGCTGTTTGCTAATTTTTAGTTATCTGTTTTGGACTATATATTTTGGGCAAAATCACGAATACGAGTTAGTGAATGTTATAAAGATAAGTTTGTCAGTCTTGTTTTTGTCTTGCTTAGACCATTTATCTATCCTAGTTAAGCTGTTAATTGTTATAACAAATCGTAAAACTTGAGGTTTTCCTGCAAAATCCTTATAAGTGATCTCACTAAAGCTAAAAAACTTAAACAATTCGCTTTCTAGTGATTTATTTTTAGTTATACACTAATTGCAAAAATATGCCATTAATATATATGAATATTGTTTGACTCATAAAAACTCCTCATATGAGAAAAAAACTTTTCTGAACGAATTAATTAATTTTTTTACTTTTAGTTGTTCTAAGATTTACCGCCTAAACGTATTTTTTTTTTTATTACTTATCTGAAGTTTTAATGCAAATTGTTGCAATTGAAAGATTTATAAAGCAAATTCTATAAAAGCTTTCTTTTTTTTAAAATTCAAGTCACATGGGTTAATGCGAAATATGTTTTATGTACGTCTTTCAAATTAGTAACAAAACGTGCTCGTAGCAACAGATTGCTGTGCTTTTCATCACTTAATTTATGCTGCTTGAAAAACCTCATCATTAGCCATTCAAACACTTACCTACCTAGGAAATAATCGCAGCGAGAAAAAAAAATTAAAGTGGCTTTAATAAGTCAGTGGAAAAAATTTTTTTATTCATTTTTGATCGAAGTTTTCTATTTGTTTTAATTTTTGATGTTAATGATTGTTGTTTGCGTTTACAAAAATTGACTGCTTATTTAATCTAAAAGATTGATAAAAAGAAAAAAATTACAAAAATTAAAAATGTGGATGTCAAGTTTGGATATCATGTAAAAAATTCTTGTAAGTATTAATACATTTAAAAAGAAAAGTGAATATCCCATTAATCTTTTTTATAAGTCTTGATCAGTTTATCTACTGTCCATCTGTGAACATCTTAGTGAGGGAAAAAGTTATTGGCTATTATTTCTATGTCTTTTACTGCAACAAAACTTTAAGTTGTAGCAAATGATTGCGTTGGTTATGCAAACCTTTTTCTATAATGTCTTTTGAAGCTTCATTTTTCTAAATTTTAGAACAAAATTTTTCACGAAGACTGTAGAAGCAGTCGGTGCTAGTTGTGAAGAGCATCATTTGCTTCATCTACAGAAGCTTGTTAGTCATTTACCATTAGAAGCATACTGTATACTTTAATTAAGCATTCAGCTTTGTCTTTTGCTTTCAATTCCAATGTTTTAATTCCAATTCCATTATTAGATTGCAGACAGGTGATCTCCTAAAAGAATGGTTTTGCCAAACAACTTGTATATTAACGGCTTGACGATATACATCCACAAACTTGTGCATAGATTCTTTCATTAGTACGCAAATATACAGTAAGAGTTTTCACATGCCGTTTAAACACATAATATAAAATTTAATGGGATAACATGGAGAAAAATGTTTGAGTAATAGTGATGAAAATTTGAAATAAAATTTTAAACATCTTTGTGATTGACTTGAAAAATTTTTGAATCGTTGTGATCCACTTGAAAAATTTTTGAAATCATCAAATTTAGAGGCCTGGTTTCGATTTCTTTTAAAACATTTTTAATTTTGTTTTTAAAGAGTTAATTTTAAATTATTTTGTTTTAAGCAAAGGATTTTTTGATATATTTTTACGATTCGGGCATATACGTAGATCATTTGACATAAGTCACGTATCCTCTTTGTTTGATTTTTGAATTCAAGCTGATTCGACAAAAAGTAACAGTAAATCAGAAAAAATTAGTTAAGCGAAAAAGAGTTGTGTCATGATGATTTAATTTATCATGATTTGATACAAAAAATAATTAATCAATTGACCGATAGCTCTTTCTGTGTACTCATTTCAGGCGCCAAAATATGTTTCGAGTTCGTGGTGGCCCTGCCCGTCTCTTCAACATTTTTCCAAGGCAAAATAGCCACTTAGCCTATGTGGGTCTATTTCAATAATTTCATACTGTTGGAAACACTCTGATAATTTATGTTAACCGAAATCGACCAATCTAGTCCTTAGGCGCAACCAAAAAACCAAACCTAGTCCTTTGGGCGCCAGAAACCAAACCTAGTCATTAGCCGCTCTAAGCAGGAACGATAATCTCTAGATCAACAATCCTGACTGATTAGTAAACAACAAAATAATCTGAAATCCGTAACACACGTGTATTGTATCAAACAACACGCTCAGACACGTTCTTTTATTATTTTATTTTATTTTATCTCTATTTTCATCCTCCTGACTCGCAGGAAAGTGACGGAGGCGCTAATACATAAGGTAAGCAATTACTCCGACCTGCTAGCCTTCCAAGTTATTGCTGTCCGCTTGAAATTAAATAGAGATATAACTGAAATTTAGAACTGCTTGCCAAGATTACCAAGCAAAGGAAAGTACGGTAAAGTGTCTTTCCCAAGGACATAACAGAATAGAGCGAGTAGGTTTTAAACCGAGACCTTGTCGATCACATAAAAGCCATCGGTGTAAAGAAATATTGTTGCAATCAATAACCACGCATTAAATAATAAAGATTTGCCTTTATTCAAACCAAACTCGGGAATCCCATATAAAATATTAAATTAGTGAGAAAACGAGAAAAATAATTGGTGATGTTGAGTTAACTTTTCTTGAATTGTATAAAAGATTACTGATTAACTCCACCAAAAAAAAAATTGAAATCAACTCTTATAAATTCTAATAAAATCGGACACGTGAACGTCACGAAAACAAATATTTTACTTTCATCCAAATTATGACGCGTTACTTGTAAGGTTAGAAAAGTCACAAATCATGGCAAACGCGTTTTGCGTGATCGAATATTTTTTTTATTTTTTTTTATTTTACCTTTACGTAAGTTTTCAAAGCACAAAGTCAAACGGAAAAACCTTGCACACCAAAACCTAGATTTCACCTAATTTTGATCTGAATCTTAAGTTTATTTCTTCGGAACTTGTTAAACAAAAACCGATTTTATGGAAGAAAAACGCTCAAGTAAAAATAAGTTTTTACACGAACATCGTAAACAATGTGCGACCTGTGGGTGAGATTTGGTTTATTTCATGGTTTTATTTCACTCATCAACAATTTCTTCTAATTGTGTTGTCATTTGGTACAAGTGTTTTTAGCTTGATTGCACTTGATTTTTAAAACCTTGAAATCATGCTAAAAAAGATCATTGAAATACGTCAACTTTTGAACTAAACGATTTCACAAAGTTTTTCACTTTGAAAAGTAAGTATTTATCTTTTTCTTCGTCTTGAACCATTTTGCAGAAGGTCAAAAACTACAAAATAAATTAAAATAGTGTTCTTTAATGCGAATAGAAATTATAAATTTTGACAATTATAAATTTTACTATGTTTAAGTTTGGCTTACTAACTTTTTTTGCAATATACATTTACGTTTTCAATGTTTGTTCAAATAAGTCATTTGTTACATAAAACTTTAAGATGACAAACAGTAATGACAAAACTTTTTTAACTCTTTAAAAAATAATTTGGAAAAGTTTTTTTAAAAAACTGTTTTCTCGAGTATTCTCTTTGCCCATCTGTCACAATTTTACTTATAAACCCCAAAGGAACAATTAACTAGGCCACCCAAATACCTGCGCTAAAGTAAAGCTGTGTTTACTTTTATTTATCCCGGCTCTAGAAACAGTTTGCCGCGAGATTGAAGTTTTTGTAGGCCTATAGTTTTGGCTAAGTGCGAATGACTAGCTTTAAATTTTTCTCACAAATAAAAAGAAACAACAGCATCTAACTTTAAAGAATATAGCCTATTATTCACAAAATTAAACGAAATTGATCGATTCTCATAATAAAGTAGTAAACATGTTATGTAACTTATACAACAGAATCAGCTTAACATTAATAGATTATACCAATTGTATCTTGAACGATCTAGTAAAATTATGTTATCAATGCCTTAAAACTTCAGTCAGTAAACGTTCTTCAAAAAAAACTTTACAGTGCACAAATATTTTTTTAGCGAGCATAAATAATCTAAAGCTGGGTTAGCAAAGCTCTAAATCAGGGATTCTCAACCGGGGCTAAATTTACCACTTGGGAGGAAATTTGACATGCATTGGGGGTAAATTCACACTTTTACCTACTGCACAAATAAGTTGCCAGTTTCATTTCAGCAGCGTGGGTAATCTGTGTTATTCCTGTACATGAGTAAATGTGGATGTTGACCACAAAGCAGTTGGCAACATTGTTGGGACTGCAACGTCTTCTGCTGTGTTATAATGTAAACGAAATTATGCACTTTATAGAATTTATTAACTTAATAATATTTGTAACAGTTAATAAAATTATTTATTTATTAAATAAAGAAAAATGAATTATTCTGCAATTATAATGTCGAAAAGGTGCATTTATCTACAATCACACGTAGACTTCGGGTTTGATTTCATCATAAAAGATGATGTTCAACAGCCTTAGTGTATCTTTTGCTCTAAAGTTCT
Source organism: Diplosoma virens (assembly GCA_963680785.1). NCBI lineage: Eukaryota > Metazoa > Chordata > Ascidiacea > Aplousobranchia > Didemnidae > Diplosoma > Diplosoma virens. Next base: position 63,486,414 of record OY796880.1, on the reverse strand, counting down.
TGGGAATGGTTCTATGAAACCGTCAATGTTAAAAGCTTATATCATTTCATGCCATTCCACACATGTGCATGACGACCATAGGTATTTGCTGGCCAAACGTACTCGATTCCGTGCTGCAGGAACACTATAAAGTTAAAGATTAGTTTCCAAGGACAAATCAGCGTTGGAAGCATCTTATCGTGTTGCTTGGAGAATAGCAGAAAAAAAAAGCATACAACTGGAAAACGACTTATCAAGCCGTGCGCTATGGACATGGTTGAATTTGTCTATAGAAAGGAACAAAAAAAGAAAATTGAGAAAATTTCTTTGTCAAACGATACAGTGTGTCGTCGTATAAGTGACATGTCCCAAGATGTTTTAGATCAGATAGCAGAGGAAATTTGAGCTGTTAAGGCAAGAATTTGCCTTCAGCTAGATGAGTCAACTGACGTGTCGAACTGTGCATATTTGTTCGTTTACTGTAGATATGTGCATGTTGATGAGTTCAAGGAAGAGTTTTTGATGTGCGAAAGTTTAGAGACCACAACAAAAGCGGTTGATATTGTGGAAAAAATGGATAATTTCTTTTAGCGGAATGTTCTCACATGGAATCATGTGGGCTCCCTGTGTACAGATGGTGCCCCTTCTATGCTCGGTGCTAAGTCAGGTTTTACAACGCTGGCAAAAAAACGTGCATCGCACATTATTTCTACCCGCTGTGTCCTTCGTCGTCATGCACTGGCAAGTAAAACCCTTGCTGAATACCTGAAAATAATTTTGAAGAAGTGACTAAATGTATGAATTTTATCGGGGCACATGCTTTTAATCATCGCTTTTTCAAAGAGTTTTGTGTTAAGATGGTATCAGAGCATACGGTTCTCCTTTAACACACCGAAGTCCGGTGGCTCTCTAGGGGTTTGGTCTCGAGTTTTTAAACTGCGTGTTGAAATCGAAATTTTTCTGCAAGAAAGCAAATCCTTGTTGAGCAATTAATTTAACAACGAGAAATTTATTGGTGTATTGGCTTATATGACAGATATTTTTCCACTTTAAATCTGTTGAATGTGCAAATGCAGTGAAAGAGTATTATTATTATTATTGATGCATGTGATAAAATTCGGGGCTTTCAGAAAAAACTAGATCTGTGGACTAGGAGAATTAAAAAAAAGGAATTTACGCAAATTTTCCAACATTTAATGACTGCAAAGTCAATAAAAGCCGCAACACGATTTCTGACCTCAAAATTGAAATAAGTCACCACCTAACCGTTTAGAAAATCAATCTTGACGCTTACTTTGATGATGCAATTTTTAACGATATTTCTTCTTGGATAACCCATCTCTTTGAAGCCAAGTCAAAAAGTATTGCTGACAATGATATGTTCAAGGATGAATTGATTGATCTCCAATCTTCAACAGCGCTTTATTCCACATTCATATCGTGCAATGGTGAATTTTCAAAATTTTGGTGTAGATTAGTCGAAGGGTTTCCTACGCTGACTAAGCGTGCGTTAGAAGTTATTTTGCCTTTCCCAACAACTTATCTGTATGAGAATGGGTTTTCATCATTGATGACCATGAAAACAAAACAACGATCTTGTTTAGTTGCCAAAGACGACATCCGAGTAGCTCTTTCAGCAACCGCTACAAGATTTTCAGAACTTGCACGTAATAAACAAGTACAAAAGTCTCACTGATTGGTGGAATTGTTTGTTACTCATTAATAAAAAAATTAGCATTGTTTGTGTCATTAGGACTTTTTAGCCTCTTGACTCAATATAAGCAATTGTAGAAGAGAAAATATAAAAAAACTTGGGGGCTAAATTTTACTTTTGAAATTTTCCAGGAGGCAAACGAGAAAGTAAAGATTGAGAACCTCTGCCCTAAATAAAATAAGACTTTTGAAAACTTTTACAATAAATAGATTATAAAATCTTAATCCAAATAGAATAAAGTTAGTCTACAGATTTAATTGAAATAGCTTCTCCTGGTTTTTTGTGTTTTGCCAATGCTTATATACTTTGTTTAAACTTATTGTTGAATCTTGTTAGGTAACCCGTGCATTATCATTTCCTTCAATCAGCTGTTCCTGATATACTCCACTCAAAATAAACTGTAATATCATCACTTGGTCTATATGACACGAGTTAATGTCGTGAGTTTTACCTGAGTCCACATCTGCTTAATGTCGTGATTCTGATCGGAAAAGTGAAACCTATTTTATAGGAAGCACTGGAGGCTTGAAAGTAAGAACATATTCGAAGGAGGCAAAGAGTAGGTGAAAATTTTTCATACCTAAAACAGATTTCAGATAAATCACTAAAAGCTTACATTATTGCGCCTGAAACTGCACAATTTTACTCTAATTTGAATGCTTGTGAGTCAATAAAAGTGATAGCGCTCTTTTGAAATGTCTTAGATAAATGTGCAAGTTGTTTTAGTACATCATTTAGGAAAAAAAACTAATGTTAATTTGCATTGATTCGAATTCGGTGAAACAAAAAACTGCTTTGTAAGCACGAGATTCTTGGTCTTTGCAGCAAACATGAATCACATGGTTATTCGTTGTTACTGAGCAAGAATAAGATTTCACTGCGCAAACAGCGTGGTGGCACTGCACATTTGCGCAGTTATGCAACAAAATAAATTAAGTGTTGCAGATAAAATTTGCAGACAAAATAAATTAAGTTGCAGACAAAATAAATTAAATGCAGACAAAATAAATGTTCAACTTACAGACAAAATAAATTAAGTGTGCGGTGGTGTACCGATTACGCAATTAATATGTAACAATGTTAAACATGTCCTCATCATCCAAAGTTTAAAAATTTCTGTAAACGAGTGAAAATTTACAATAGAGTTATAAGGTTAATACCAGAATTATGAATAAAGTCTGACACTAATTTTTATGGCAAGACTTTATTGGCAATGGCGAACTAATAGAAATACGCGGTTTCAATAAAAAGAGCGAACAATGAAAACAATGTTCCACCAGCGCAACTGCAAAAGACACCGCTAAACCTCAAGGGTATACTGGCGGCGGTTCCGATATGCTAACCACATCGAGTTAGCTAACACGGATACGGGTTAAGACAAGCAAAACCCTGCAGTTCCCATTACAAATACGAGGGTAAATCAAAAATTATCCGGACTTTTATTTTTATGGATTATTTTAAAAACACAAAACACGAAAACGATTTATCATTTTTCTACATAATCTCCACCCATTTCGATGCACTTGTTCCAGCGGTCTACAAGCTTATAAATGCCATCTGAGAAGAAAGTTTTTGGCTGGTCACACAACCATTGATGCACCGCTTTTTGCACTGATTCATCAGAAGAAAATTTACGACCCCGTAATGCATCTTTGAGTGGGGCAAAAAGATGATAGTCGGAAGGAGCAAGATCTGGACTGTATGCAGGATGCTCCAGCACTTCAAAACCTAGTTTGTTAATGGTTTCAATGGTTGCTTTGGCAACATGTGGGCGTGCATTGTCATGCTGCAGCAAAACCTTCTTTGACAGTAATCCTCGGCGTTTGGTGCGAATTGCAGGCTTCAGGCGGTTGGCTAGCAAATCACAATAACTTGCACTGTTGATTGTACTCCCTTTTTCCAGAAAATCCTCCAAAATAGGCCCTTTTGAATCCCAAAAAATGGTTAGCATAACCTTTCCTGCAGAAAGTTGACTCTTGAATTTTTTCTTTATTGGGGAGGACGGATGTTTCCACTCCAAGCTTTGCCTTTTGGTTTCAGGACTGTAGTGATGCACCCATGATTCATCTCCAGTGACTATTCGACTCAAAAATGCTTCACCTTCATTGTTGTAGCGGTTCAGTAACGTTTGGCAGATCTCCATACGTCTACGCTTGTGCTCTTCTGTAAGCTGTCTTGGCACCCACCTTGCAGAAACTTTTTTGTACCCAAGGATTTTATGAATGATTTCTTGAGCAGAGCCAAAACTGATCTGCAAAGATTGTGCTACCTCATCAATGGTAATGCGCCGGTTAGCCAAAATCATTTGTTGAGCTTGCTCAATCTTCTCTTCACTGGTGGAGGTTGATGGACGTCCTGCTCCTTCTGCATGTTTTACACTGGTCCGGCCTGTTTTAAACTTCTCAATCCACTCATATACCGTTGTTTTCGATAGTGCATTGTCTCCATATTGTGCTAAGAGTCTTTGATGAATTTTTGTCCCCGATGAACCTTCTGACCACAAAAATCGGACCACAGCACGTTGTTCTTCTCTGGTGCATTGTGCAAGTGGAGCGTCCATTTTTATCAACAGAAAATAACACGTGTTAAAACTGAACAAACAATTAGATTAGCAGATCGTGATCACGTGACACAGTAGACAACACGTGCAAAAAAAATTTTGAAAAAGCTAAAGCAAGAGTGCGCTATAGAGCAATTCCGGATAATTTTTGATTTACCCTCGTATATGTTTGTTACAAACATATGTTTGTAATGGGAACTGCAGGGTTTTGCTTGTCTTAACCCGTATCCGTGTTAGCTAACTCGATGTGGTTAGCATATCGGAACCGCCGCCAGTATACCCTTGAGGTTTAGCGGTGTCTTTTGCAGTTGCGCTGGTGGAACATTGTTTTCATTGTACTACCTACCCAGCGTTCAGGTCCACAACTAGATGTTTGAGGTGTAAAAACCACAAACAGAAAGTTGTGCCAGCTGTTTAAGTTACCAATTTTTTCAGCTGGGGTCAACAACAAGCTGTAGTGTTCTAACGAGTCCTAATAAGGACGAAACAGGTCTGTCGGCACTTGCTTGTTGATTGACTTGACTATTCTTACTATATGTTTGTAAAGAAGAGCGAACATTGAAAAGCGCGTTCACTTGCGCCGTAAGCGAGGAAGATGTAGTTCATAAACAAATTTCTTCAGACGACAAAAAAAGAGCTCAAGTAATTGAAGGTGACATTTAAGTGTAATCTGATATGCTTCCCCGAAAGGCGATCTTTCCATACTTATGTATCCTGTATGTTTCCTGCTTCATGATCTATCTACCCTTGCATTTTTTCTTCTTTTCTGTCTGGTAAAAAAGTAATCATTCCCGATCCCTTTCAATATGTCGCCAATTCTTAAAAATTAAAGTAGTTTGTCTCTTCTATTGAATTTAATTATTTGAGGAGGTTTATTTCGCTTCTACATATAAGCTCTAAATAGCCTTCAATCAATTTTGACAAATCAGTCAAAAAAAGTTGCAAGGAAGTTTTTATGCAGAAATAAAACTTTGAAGAGTTTTTATTATTTTCACAATTATTGTCAGTAAATTTAAAAAGATGCTAGCAATCAGTTTAAAAAAAAGTTCTTCACTGCTCATATCATAATAGAGCATGTGTTTCAATGGTAAAAACAGACTTGTATTTACGACTGTGAAACTACAAACCAAGTATTACTTATTAATTCAATTCTCAACTAGGATTTTCTTTTCAGCAAGAGTAATACAGACCCTCGAAGATCAAATAAAAATTTTAATTTCTCCCTGTACAATAACTCAATTTTTTTTATTTGTTGTTTAATTAGCTTTCGAACTCTTCTGTAAAATAAATGCATGAAGTTATATTTATCAAAATTTTATTTACAATCAAAGCAAAACAAAAAATTGTGTTGATTTTTTTTCATTCTTTTGTTTTCGTTTCCGAAGAATCTGCAATTAAACGTTTAAGAGCAATTAACACAATTTTTAACTAAAATTAAATTGTCTTAAATTTTCTTTATTTATCTTTTGAAACATAAAATTATTAAAATAGAAAAGCTTATAAAAAAGCGGATTTAACAAGCTGTAATTGCTGCAGAGCGGAAATCTTAACATTTTATTTAACTTCGTCAGAATTGCAAAATTTTGAATCTATCAGAATGTTACTAATTAAAATATCAAGCTTTATTATCGATATTCACATATTTATTATTCATTGAAGTTTCTAAACTTTTTTAAAAGAGAAAACATTTCGTTGTTACGTTATTTTCAGCTTTGTTTTTTAAGCAGATACATGTATTTTCCACAACTACTACTGATTACTTTTAAAATATTATTTCCTTGTTTTAAAGAATTCTAATTTATGTAATAAAATAATGCAATAAAATAATTTTATAATTATTATATACTATTCATTGGTATGTGGTTCAAAGTTTTTTTTCTTTTACAAGTTGAATAATTTTATAATAAAAATGAAAGTTAAAAATCTCTAGCTGACTTTTTATTTTATGTAATTTATTATTTTATAAAGTTTTGGAAATATACTCAAAGTTATTATTTTTATGACTGGAAATGAAGAACATCAGTTGTAGAACGCAAACTTTTAATCTCTAAAAAGTTTTTTTTTAAAGTAGGATAAAATTAAAATTAGATCCGAGAGTTAATGTAAATAAACATGTAGTGGTGAATCATCTCTAAAAAGCCATACAGTCTTATACAATTACGTTTGCAATTACTTTATGGTGATTATTCAACAAATCTTCACAGTTTATTAAACAGAATTGTTGATGATGAAAATTTTTTAAAGGTGAAGTTACAGATTCCAAAAATATTCCAAGCTTTACTGTTTGACAAAACAATGCAAACTTCAAATAAAAAAGTTACTTGGTTTGAAAGTTTAAAACTCGTCTTAATTATTGAGTCCAGCTCCCCGATTTGGTCGTTGGAATTCATACTCAGGAGATCTTTTGTGGACTCCACAATCCGGAGATCTCCTGTAAATATAATTGCATAGAAACATTTGTTCATTTGCGGGGCGTACTGTTATTAATTTTTATAAAGTTGCCGTTAAGTGTCGGAAAAATATTTGGAACGTTCTTATCTTTATAGCAAAATTTCTAATTTTATTTAAACTAATTACTTGCTTTATTCGGTTAAGCATTTAATTGAACCTCATTGGTAAACATTAGTTCAATTAAACTCTTTGCCTTTAAATTTGATGCATGGCCTAATTTATTTTACATAGTTTGATAATTAAAAAAATTAAAAATTGGAGGAAATAGTATGTATAATAAAAATATTTGAAAAGTTGTATCAGGATCAGGCTAATTTTTATGTTGCGTGTCAAGTTTTTCAAAAAATTTAACAAGCGAGGACCTACAAAGTATTTAAATTTAAACAAACTTTTTGAATTCCGCATGAAACAACGCCATCAAATGATGTCAGAATTAAAATAATTTGTGTGAAAGGAAAGATTAATAATAAAGCGAATTTTCCGCTTCTCGTCTGTATGGTTTTTGTTTTTGTGCATTACTGCACCAAAAAAGATTTTTTCATCACTCGAATTAATAACCACAATTTCAGAAAAATATCTAATGAGGGATAACGACAAAATTGAAGAAGAAAATATGCAGAAAATTTTAACAACTTTTATAGTTGGCTTGTTTTATCCTCGTATATCGAAAGCAAACGAAGTTGTTGTGATTTGTTTTGAAGGATGTAAGGCTAGGAAAAGTTTATATTTTCTAAATTGGAGGTCTCTGGACTTTAAGAAGGGCATAATGACCTATTGAAGGAGACCTCAAAATTTTTCTATCAAATGATAACTTGCAATCTACATTGTACTTCCGTTAATGGTAATTCTCTGTAAAACACAAAGTTTTAACATCATCAAAATTCTGGGTCATGCTGATTAATTTGTCGTGCATTGTTTGAGAGCTTATTAATTAATCGATTTATTTTTATTTTTATTTTATTTCTACATCCTCCTGACTCGCAGGAAAGCGACGGAGGCGCTAATACATAGGGTAAGAAATTACCTCGATCTGCTTCCGAAGTGCCAAGATATTTCTGTCCGCTTGTAATTTAATAGAGATATGACTGAAATTTCGAACTGCTTGCCAAGACCACCAAGCAGGGGAAAGTGTCGTAAAATGTTATTCTCAAGAACACAACAGAATGGCGCAAGTGGGTTTTAAACGAGATCATAAGCACGGCGCTCTCACCACTCGACCAAGCTGCGGACATTACAAATTATGCGAAACCAACCTCTTATAAACGGCCGGTCTTATTCATGCTACACACGCTTATAACGTTGCGATGACTAGTACTTTTAAAGGGTCACAAACCATTACAACTTAAGAAGAAAAAAATTTTCCTTGGTCTCATTGCATTTATTATTTTTAAGGCAGAATGTCAAACGGAAAATTTTTGAATCTTTCGGTCTAAATTAATAAAAAATTTAATCTGAGTTAACTTTTTTCTAAAGCACTAAAAGCACGATTGTCTAGAAGAGTACGAATTGGACTAATAATTTTCTGTAGTCATGGAAAACGTTTTAAATTAAATTAATGTCATAAAAATTTGTTCGAACCAACATTTGACTGTTACTCGCTTGATACCACCCGAAACGTGTCACGAGTTCGTTGTGTTCAGCTGTGGAACAATGTGAGTCATTGGTAAAGCTGAGCTCAAAAACAAAAAAAATCTTTTTTTACTGTCTAAAATTAAAAACAACTAAATCTAATTGCGATAAACTTTTTTTGTATTAAAAATCATGAATTAGTACAAACGTTTATTAAAAAAGCCAATTAGTTCCACAATTATAAAAAAACGAATAACTAAGCCTAATTTAGATTTTATAAAATTAAATTTTTTATTAATATACTTGCATTTGTTAGAATATTATAAAAAAACTATATTATACACCTATTAAGAACTATATGTGTGTACTGACATTTAAAAATTTTTTCATGTGAATTTGACTTAATTAAATAAAGGTGTTTATTGCATTCTTTGCAATTTTTTTTTATGAAAACTATATTTTCTTGCTGGTATAGCATATTCATAATTTTTCTCATGTAAAAAAACCAACAATATTTTGGAGTTTGGTTTTAACTTTAAAAATGTTATTTTAAAATTCATATGTTCTTCTGGTAAAATCAGAGGCAAGTAAGACTTCAACAAATATAAAAGGCGTAATATTTATTAAAGAAGAACTCAACGACGTTTCGTCCGTTACATCGGGCGGACTTCATCAGGTAAAAGCAGAACACAACACGCACCGTATTTAAAAACCAAGAAGTTAAAAACACAAACCAACAAACACAAGGTGAGAACCGAACATACATAACAATTCAATAATTACTTAGTGCAAAAGAAACATATTTAACTGGTTGAAAACCCACATTAGTTGAGATTTTTTATATTGCTGTATATTTTTGGAAAAACATTACGATCTTTATCATTTATTGAATTTTTTGTATTATTAATATAAAACGATTCTAAAAATTTTCTTTTATCATAGTCAATGTTATAATCCAATATTTCAAAATTACCAAAATCAATCCTATGTTCACAATTAAAACAATGCTTAACTAATGCAGTTTTTTTATTCAAATCGTCTTCTTTTAATTTAGCCAAATTAATCGGTTTCAAATCACGTTTATGTTCTGATAAGCGAGTATTAAAACATCTGCCCGTTTCACCAACATATACATTTGAACAATCTTTGCACGGAATTTTATAAATTGCACCACGCTTATATATATCATCCACAGAGTATTTTATTTTTGGTAAAATATTTCCAATTATTTTATAAGGGTAAGTATACACATTAATATTAAATTTTCTCAAAATTCTAGCCATTTCATCACTTAAACCTTTAATATATGGTAAACCGACATAATTGGATATTTTTTCACTCATGCAAACACTTTTATTAACTTTTTTATGTTTAATTTCTTTTTTCATTTTATTCAATAACCAATCTGGATAATCATTATCACGTAAAGCATTACAAACAAATTTAACTTCATTGATTTTATCTCGATAATTTGTAATTAAGTTAGAATTAGCGCGAAACAATAATGTTTTAACCAAACCAACTTTTTGAGAAAAACTATGACATGAATTAAAATTTAAGTATCTGGTTCCGAATTCTGAGGAGGAGTAAGAAACCTGTCCCGTTTTTGCATTATATTTACAGCCTTTCTTCTTCATTGAGCTAGTTTTCATCAAATAAAATTATGTCAGCATATTTTAGTCAGTTATTTTTCGGGTATTTGCTGCAGTTGTGGTAGTTCTATGTATTGTGTGTGTTGTCCAGAAGGAATTTTGCGAAAAGAAAAAGTGCAGTGACTCTAAACACTTTAAATGTTTGTTTTCTTTTACACTGTTGTTGCAGTAAATACCACTAATGTAGAAGTATAGAGAATAATTTTATTTGGCAGCGTGGTTGAGTAGATAAGAGCACCGTAATTGTGATTGACATGATCTCGGTTCAAAATCTACTCGCGCCATTCTTTCGTGTTTTAGGTAAGACACTTAATAGCACTTGTACTTGCTTGACGGTCTTGGCAAGCAGTTCTAAATTTTAATTATATTTTTTCATAAAGCTAAAAAACTAAAACATAAAATTTCAACCGGGCAGCAATATCTTGGCATCTCCGGATATAGGCCGTGGTAATTGCTTTTTATGTATAGCGCCTCCTACTGTTTCCTGCAAGTCAGGAGAATAAATACAGTATAAAGATAAAATGGAAAAAAATTTAAAAAATTTAGCTTAAAACTTTAAACTTTTATAAGAGCAAACAAAAAATAATTTTTAGTTTAAAAAATTGAAATTAACAATAAATTAACAAATTTAACCGGTTGATAAACAATATTTCGTGCTTGTTGTACAAATTTACGAACAGAGCATTTCGTATAATTGCGTACTAAACCGCAACTTTGTTTTGGTTAGAGCACAAACTATAAAATATCAAAAATTCTTCACAAATTCTTCAGCAATTTTACCTGTACACCTGGTCGTTTTCATGAATCCAAAATGTACTATTAACCCAAGCCGAAAAATGTTTAGGTAATCGGATCAGAATAAAACTACTTTTTGCCCTTCATTCGAATTGCAAAGTTAAAAATGTATTTTGATCCCCCGTTCAGAGTCCTAGGTTTTAACTTGGTACAAAAGCTAAATTTTTAAACAGCGTCCGTAAATACATATTTGAATATACGCCTTCGAAAATTAATGATGTGATAATTCGTATAATATTTGCAATTATTTAAAACTAGTATAGATTAAGATTAAAACACAAAAAAAGATTTTTAAATCTTCAAATACGCTATATATTGCTTCAAAGAAAGTAAATTTAAAATCAAAGGAAACAAAAAAATCTCACAAAATAGAGCTATCACTCTATCAGTGAAATAACAACTCAAAACAGGACTTTTATTATAATGTGGCTTAATAACGAAGCGTTTATATTTTCGAAACCGCGCTAAGGCAACTTTACTATTTTCAAGTTACTGTGACAACGATGGTGATAGTGAGCAGTTGGTAACAACTGCATACGATTTAGCCTGGTTGGGAACCGAATTCAAACCTTTCGTATCGAAGGTAAACATAACAGAATAACTGGGAAAGTATCAATGACGTTATCCGAAACAAACTACGAGTATTAAGTACAAAATACTCTTAGAAAATCCAATAACAGTATTTGAATAAGTAGGCAAAACACAAAAGTATAAGTTTTTGTGAAATAATCTTACTTTGCTTGTACTAGTGATTGGATGAGGAAAGACGTTTTTGAAAGTCTTAAACGTCGTCCATAACCATAACCACCATCCCATTGAGAATAACCAGAATCACATTGTGATAAAACAAGAAAAAACAGAAGCATTAAAAAAATCAGTTTCTTCATTGTTTTATTAAGAAGAAAAACAAATATACCAATGAACTTGAATTTAAATCTAAAACTTTGCCATTATGCTGTTTGTTAATTTTTAATTATGTTTTGGATTATATTCTTGGCCGATTCATCAAGTTAGTAAATGTTATGAAGAATTATAAATTTGTCAGTCTCGTTTTCGTCTTGCTTAGATCATCTATTTATCCTAGTGGAGCAGTTAACTGTTACAAGAAATTTTAAAACTTGCAGGTTTGCATGAAAAACCATTAAAATGATCTCAGTATAGCTAAAGAAACTTAAACAATGCGCTTTCGAATGTTCTATGCAAGTTAAATGCTATTGATAAACATTCTATATAAATAATTAAATATTGTTTAACTTATCAAAACTTTTCTGAACACACTAATTAGATTTTTTTATTTTTTGTTGATTTAATTTAATTTAATTTAAAAGCGTTAATTTAAATTTAAATTTAACTTTAAATATTATATAATTTAACTTAAATTAAATTTTAAATTTAATTATTTTGCTTTTAATTTAACACCTAAACCTAAATTGTTATCACTTAACTGAAGTTTTAATGCAAAATATTACTATTGAATGATTTATAAAACAAATCGATAGAAACCTTTCTTTTTTTTCCAAATTCAGACAATATGAGCTATTTCAAATTATGTTTCATGTACTCCTCTCAAATTAGTAACAAAACGTGCTCACAGCAGCAAATTTATGTGCTTGTCATCACTTGCTTAATACTACTCGAAAAACTTCATCATTTAAACAATTACACACACATGAAAAAATTGCAAGAAAAAAACCAAACTAGCTTTAATTCGTCAGTGATTTATTTTTGATTGAAGTTTTCTGTTTGTTTTAATTTTTGATTTTAATAAATTGCTGTTTGCTTTTAGAAAAATTGACTGCTTATTTGGTCTCATAAATTGATAAAAAGAAAAACAAATTCAGAACTCAAAAGTATAGACATCATGTTCGAGTTATTTATGGTGTACGTTAAGGTTCTTGTAAAACTGCATTAAGAAAGAAAAAGTGAGTTATCCATTGTCCTTTTTTATGAGTCTTGATCAGTTCCATGTACTGTCCATCTATGAACATCTTATTGACGGAAAAATTGATGGTTTATTCTATGTCTGTTATTGCGACAAAGCTGAAAGCTGTAGCAAACGATTGTGTTGGTGATACAAATATTTTTCTATAATACCTTTCCAAGTTTTATTATTCTAAATTTTAAAACAAAATTTTTCTTGAAGACTTTAAAATTAGATGCAGTCGGTGCTAGTTGTAAAGAGCATCATTTACTTCATCTATAGAAGCTTGTTATTTACTCACCATTAGAAACATACTGTATACTTTAACCAAGCATTCAGCTTTGTCTTTTGCTTTCAATTCCAACATGCAAATTGCAGACAGGTAATCTTTCAAAAATTGTTTTTCCACACAACGTAACCGCTAATGGCTTGACAATACACAGACTAACTTGAGCATAGATTCTTTGATTAGCACGCCAGTATAAGAGCTTTCACATACCTCCAAACATAGAATACAAATTTAATGGAACAACATGAGGAAAAGTTTGAGTAACAATGTATCACACTTCATTCCTAATAATTTTTATCATGGCGATATAGCTTATTCTCCGCCTTAAAATACTTCAAAATTTTGCTATAACATAGAAATCGCTTGGGCGAGAAATAATCGCTTTCGTACTGTATTAATTATTTATTTATCTGCGTGCAATTATTCGAGCGCAACTTTCTTTCTCTTTCACCAGACGGTGGTGCGTAATGCGCTTTGTCTGTATTGCATGACCGAGTTTGGTGATCTGGTATGTTCTCACTTACCGTGGAAAGCGTTCCAGACAGTTCCAGCCAATTTGTGTCTTGTGACTTGTTATCTATATATATCAGTGCTCTTCAACCTTTTTGTTATCGCGGAACCCTTGAAGCACTTTCACGTTTGTCATGGAACCCCCATTAAAAAAAAGTTAAAAAAACAAGAGTTACATGTAACAAAAAGCAAATGTTTTATTATTAGACACTTCAACAAACAAGTAGTTATTACAGAAGTTAAATAACAAGAAATTTAATGACTCGGTTGTTCTTGAATTTCTTTTACAATCTTCGTAAATCGTGGCTGCTCGTTGCTCAATGCATTCTTCATACACATATCTAGACTCTTCAAACAACTTCTGTGTTTGTTCTTAATAGTGGTTAAAACAGAAAATGCTGTTTCACACAAATAGGTATTGGGAAATTGACACAGAAGTTTCAGTGCTTCCTTTGCAATTGCTGTTCCCTCTTTTCACAAAAAAATCCAAAAATATTCCTTCCCATTCTTTTTAAAGATTTCCTCCAAATTGATATCATTACAGATGTCCAGAAGTTCTTCTTGTTCTGACAAAGTAAAAATAAAAAGATTAACTACCCACTTCAGCAAACGGAAAGCCTCAGGTTCTTCTTCAGAAAAATACCGATTAAATTTTTTCTTTAATAGCTTCAAATGTTCCAACACCAATTCTTTTATTTCAGCTGTATCTTCAACTTCGGAGTCCTCGCTCAGAAATTCATTCAAAAACTGAAAAAGAGAAAAATCATTTTTTGACACTTTATTGGCCTAGCAGTCAATTTTTCTTTTAAAGGCATCAATTTTTCCAACTTAGGAAAATATATTTGAACTTTTTCCTTGAAGACTGGTGTTGAGTATGGACAACACATTGAATACTGAAGCCATGTATGCCAATTTGGAGACTCATTCATGGTCAAGAAAATTCGTTGCATATTCATGATTTTTCTCTGCAAGAAAGACTGATATTTCCCGTCTTAATTTGAACACACGAGTCAAAAATTTGCCACGAGAGAGCCAACGCACCTCTGTATGTAGCAGAACAGTGACATTCTCAGAATCCATTTCTTTACACAGTTTTCGAAAAACTCTATCAGATTTGTCTTTACCACCACATTTTATGTAATTCACAGGTTTCACAACAATATCCTAAAACACCTTCTAGTTCCGTTTTTCTCTGCTTTATCAGAACTAAGCGGTTTTACATCCAGAGCTTCGCGATAAATAATGCAATGTTTTCATATGCAGTTTGTAGCAACTGCCTTGACACGAGCACCAACTCCCGAAAAGCGTCCAGTCATCACAGCTGCTCCATCTGTAGTTAGAGAACAACATTTTTCCCATGGTATTTGCTTTTCAGTCATAAATTTGTTGAGTTTACTGAACACTTGTTCAGCACTTGTGTTTACTTCCAAGTCTAGGCAGCACAAATGTTCATCAACAATATTATATGAATCAATATAAGGAATTCTTATAAACAAAAGCAATTTGCTCTTCTCCCAATATCAGTTGATTCATCCAGTTGCAGTCCATAACAAGGAACTTTTCCGATTTTACACAAAAGTTGTTCCAACAAACCTTCAGCCATATGAAATCCCCTTCTGCTTACAGTAATATCGGAAAGAGGTATGTTTTAAAACTTGCGTTCAGTTTCTTTGTCTAGGAGCTGCTCTGCCATAATTTGCAACGCTGGTTTAATAACTTCCTCACCCAAAGTAAACAGTTTCTTTGTTTTAAGAATATGATGCGACAGTCGATATGAAGTCAACAACAAATCTTGATCAGTTTTAACTGCTCCTAAGAACGAATCTTTCTGCTTGCATACGCTGCTTTTCATATGTTTAAAGAATGAGATAGTCTTTGTCTCGTACGCAGCATGATTGGCTTCCAAGTGCCTTTGTAACTTAGCTGGAACCAGGGCAGAATTAGAAAGTCTCTTATAGCAAATCAGACATTCGGGCTGGGAAGCTACATTCCGAATTTGGTCATCCGACAAAAAAAACCCGTATTTTAAATATGTTTCATCCCATTTTCTAACTTTTTGTCAGTTTTATTACATTTGGTCCGCTTGGAAGGAGGTGCCTCTTGCTCAATACTGTCCACACCTTCGCTGTTATTACTATTTCGCTTCACATAAGAAAATATGCTACTTGCTTCATCTGACCTGGCTAATAGTAAAAAGTTGGTTTTCGCACTACTTTTACTTTATTCCTATAAAGGCTGTACAGCTGCAGCTCAACTGCAGTCTGTTATTCTATTCTCTATTCATTGTTTACTTAACTACTGTAAACGGCAGCATCATGCATAGCTGCGATGCAACAATAACATTTATTCGTTTTGAATAACGTTCTTGTTAACCTCATAATAATGAACATCAAGTTGCGCCGTTACGCAACAACTATCAATATTTTCGGCTATAAACTGCATTCAACCTCTTATTTAACTAACTGGCCTACTTGGAGTTTGAATGCGGCATGGAGATGGTGATCTAAAGAAACAATTTAATAATGACGCATCAACGTACTGAAACAAGAAATCATTTTCCTTACAAAACAAGGAACCCTAGCGGAACCCTTAAAACTCACGGAACCCCATTAAATGTTTTGCGGAACCCCTGTTGAAGAGCACTGATATATATGAATGCAAAGACGGCATGCGGGGTGCGTAGGGAGAGGCGACGACGAGAGAAAAGAGTTAAACGTTGGTTTTGGGCATAGAGCGCGTGGGAAGGATTCTTTGATCATATTACAGTGATAAGTGTTGAATTTATTTTACGCCAGTGTTTTGGAATTTCGTTCTACGAAGGTAGAATCATTTGTGGTGATCGAATTAAGTCGCAGCGCCAATTTTCGCTTTGCAGTTTGGCAAAGCACGGAAGAGAATTTTCGTCAGTCGTAAGTCGTAAATTTTATAACAAATTCGTTTTAGTTAGAGACAGTGGTCTCTGTTTGTTTGCGGAGGAAAGTCTTCAACGAACCAATCCAAGCGTTCAAACCAACTGTATAAAAGCTTCAGGCTCATAGCAAAACTACTTCTTGAGCCGGAATAAATAAAATCGGACACAGCTTTGTTTCAGCGCAGGTATTCCGGTTACCTAGCTCAACTGGTCCTTTAGGATTCCCAAACAAAGCCTGTGACACAATGTTACTCCATTTTTTGTGGTTTAAGATTTTTTAAAGGTTTTCATACAGCGAGCAACAAATAGTTCTTTTTCTTTATTGTTGAAAATTTGAAAAAATTTGAAACATCTTTGTCATCCACTAGAAAAGAATTGAAATCATCAAATTTAGAGACTAGGTTTTAATTTCTTTTTAAAGATTTGACTTTAAATCTTTTTTTTGTTAGAAATATTTTTTTGATAAATTTTGACAATTCAGACATATAGACTTACATAAATTATTTGATAGAAATTAAGCATTCTTTTGTTTTTTTAAATTCCAGCTGAATCGACAGGAAATAACAGTAAACCACAAAAAATAAAGTTAGTAAAAAAAGTGCGGTGTCATGATGATTACTTCAATATGAGTTTATAAAAAATAATTAATTAGTTAAACGATAGTCCTTACTGTGTACTCGTTCCAGACGCCAAAATATGTCCGGAGTTCATCGTCACGCACGTTTCTCCGACATTTTTCCAGGGCAATAATGGCCACGTTACCCATGTGGGTCTATTTCAGCAATTACAAACTGTTGGCAACACTCTGATAGATTTACTTTGTCAGAAATCAAACCTAGTCCTTATGCGCTCAAAGCAGAAATGATAATCAGCTAAGTCAACAATGCGGACTGATTAGTTAACAGCAAAATAATTCAAAATCGATGACGCAAAGTGTATTGTACCCAAACATAGACCCAGACACGTTCTAAACGTTATAATAAAAACATCTTACTTTATTTTATTTACAAGATTTCAATTTGTAAGGATAAAAATGTTAGAAGCTACGAGAGCATTGAGCAAAATGTAAAGTTTAAATTGGATACAATTATTTTCTTTTTTGTTTTTGGAACGTATTTAACGACACATGATTTTTTAGGAGGACAAATTCTACGTTAGAAGCATAATAAATAAAACAAGGAGTCAAAATACCTTTGCAACAAACAATTTTTTTAAATGTCAAACAAAAACATTTTTCAAGGCTCGATTTACGCTAGCACGTCACTGGTGTGTTGCGTACATTTCTAAAATCTAATGCATTGCGAATCACATGCTGTATGCTGCCACGGAGTGACGTACTGAGGAATTTTGAAAAGAAAAAGAACTAAATTGTTAAAAGTGATAGTTAAAAAAAGTCTTCACTTTGAATCAGTCTCGGATTTCGTGATTTTCTGTCCCACAATAGAAGTGTTATCTAAAAAAAGTTCTTCACTTTCAAGCCGTTTCGGATTTCATGGTTTTCGTCTCTGAAATTAGTGAATTCTGGAAAAAACAAGAAAAATGAGGTCTGCACATGGAATCTGTCTTTAATTTCTGGCAGAATTTCTTCCAAAGTGGGCGGGACAAAGCTCCAAAGTATAAGTGATCTCCAAGGGCCATGGTACAATGGACCCTCCCTAAATACGCTACTGCTTCTACAATAGCCAGTCGTCAGCAGCACTGTGTCGCAAAAGTTCTGCAAAAATCCACAACTCTGAAAAAAAAGCTTAGCTAATTTGCTTTCTTTAGTTTTCACCAGAAAACCGATATCTAAACTGTTAAAAAAATTTATTAGGGGACAATTGAATATAAATAAATTAATTTTGGGTGTAACTTATGATGCAAATTTATTGCGTAGGCAATACAATTTCGATGCATTTTCGGTTTGTTATTCTTAAATATTTTTAAAAAATGAAGTGCTTCATTGTGGTTAAAAATGTTTGAAAGTTAATGTACAGCTCGATATAATTTGAAGTTGAGTATTACAATGAATAACCACGTATTAAATGATAAATGTTTGCTTTTATCAAAAACAATTTCAACCGCTTTCAAAATCCCAGAAAAAATATTAATTTAGGCTACTAAAAAACAGCTTATTGATGATGCTGAGTTAACTTTCGTGAATTGTAGAAAAAAATTACTGACTAACTCAAAACAAATAAAAAATTATTTTTCATTTTTTTATTTATCTTTTATTTTTTATCTCTATATTTATCCTTCTGACTTGCAGGAAAGTGACGTAGGCGCAAATACATAGGGTAAGCAATTACCCCGACCTGCTTCCAGAGATACCAAGATATTGCTGTCCGTTTGTAATTAATAGAGATATTACTGTAATTTAGAACTGCTTGCCAAGACCACCAAGCAGGGCAATGTGCCTTAAAGTGTCTTTCCCAAGGACACAACAGAATGGCGCGAGTGAGTTTCTAACCGAGACCGTGTTGGTCACGAGCCCGGAGCTTTAACCATTCGACCACGCTGCCGGCAGATCATAATTTAATTCCGCTCATCTAACAAATTCTTCTAATTATGTTGTCAATTGATAGAAGTGTTTTAAGTTTGATTTCAATAAATTTTTAAAACTTTGTAGTCATGTTAAACAAGGAACATTCATTTAACTTAACTTTTGAATTAAACGCTTTCATCTAGTTTTTTCACTTTGAAAAGTAAGTATAAGTCATAAACTTGAAAATGAACCAAAGTCGTGATCCTTAATCCGAGAAAAAAATCAAACTAACTATTTTTGATTTATGCATTTTGGTCATTTAAGTAAATTATTTGTTGTACAAAAGTTTATGAAGCAGATATACTAACAAGGCCATTTTAATTTTAAATTTTACTGGCATTTTTTAAGAAGACTGTTTTCTTGAAAAATTTTTCGGCCTACTTTTATCAATACACCATTTTTGGCAGTGGCGAACTGGAAGAAACAGGCGGTATATACATGAAGAGTGAACAGAAAATGATAGGGTCTCTGATTAGTTAAGAGAAAGAGAGTACAAAATTGGTTAGTTTGCACCGTAATTGAGAAGATTTTAGTTTATAGACAATTTCTTTCTAACGACAAATAGATGGGTCAAGGGATTTAATGAAGATGATTTTAAGCGTTGATAGATGTAAAAATGATTATTCTCGATCCATTTTAAGATCACGCATTTGAAAAAAATCAAATTAGTTTGCTCTCACGTCGAATTTAAGTATTTGAGGAGCTATAATTTGTTTTGTGGTTCTATAAAATAGCTCAAAATTGCCTTCAATCAATTAGTCAAATTAATCTTAAAAAAGTTTTTGAAGGGAAGTCTCTCTGCGGTAATAAAACAGAGAAAAATTGTGTATCATCTTTACAGGACGTACAATCATTCTTAAAAAAATTTATGCACCGCTCAAAATAGAGTTTTTTTGAACAGGAAAGAGCAGGCTAGTATAATACTAGACCTGGTACCTCTAATTTTTTTTAATAATTAAATTAAACTAAAAGTCCTTCATTGCTCTGCTCATATCATGATAAAGCTTGTTTCAATGGTAAAAAGCAGACTAGTGATAGTTGTCTTTACGACTGTGAAACTAGAAATCAAGTAATAATTTATTATTCAATTCTCGACTCGGATTTTCTTTTTGGCAAAAGTAATACAGACCTCAATTAATTATCAAAAAAAAAATTTTAATTTCTCCGTGTACAATAAGTGAAATTTTTTGTTTGTTGTTTAATTAGCTTTTAAACAGTTTAGAAAAATAAATGCATGAATTTACATTTTTCAAAATTTTATTACAATCAAAGCAAAACGAAAAATTGTGTTGATTTCCTTTCTTCTTTTTCCGTTTCCGAAGATTCTGCAATTAAACATTTAAAAGTAATTGACACAATTATAAACAAAAATTAAGTTGTTTAAAATTTTCTTGTTTCTCTTTTGACATATTAAATCATTAAAATATAAAAGTCTATAAAAGAGCGGATTTAACAAGCTGTAATTGCTGCAGAGCGGAAATCTTAACATTTTATTTAACTTTATCAGAATTGTGATATTTTAAATCTATCAGGCTGTTTTTGATTGAAAAGTCAAGCTCTTTTATTGATTCTCATATACTTATTATTCATTGAAATTTCTAAACTCTTTTAAAAGAGCAAACATTTCGTTTTTACTTTATTTTCAGTTTATTTTTTAAAGCCGGGGGTGTCAAACTGGTGGCCTGTGGGCCAAATCCGGCCCGCCATGCTCTATTTTGGGGCCCACGTCTTTCAAATTGTATTGCTATATTAGACGTTCGTTAATGCCATAGTTCAGTGATCCTCAACCTGTGTGCCGCGAAACCTTTTAAAAAACATTAGTCCATTGTTCCGCAACCTTCTGTTTAAAGAGAGCACTACTTTTTAGAGACAAAACTCAAAAAATACGAGACATATTCAAATTGAGGATTTTTGTTTTTTTTTGGGAACACTATAAAAGATGAATGAAAATATTGATCGTGTAATTATTTGAAAAATTGTCTGGCCCGCGTAAAATTTAAGTGCGTAAATATGGTCCCAGTGACGTGCACGCACCAGTAAAATTTAAGTGCGTAAAATATGGCCCCAGTGACAAGCAAATCACGCAATGCATGACCAACCAACTTTCCTAAATACAAAAAAAATAATTATACATACTGTGTTATATAAATATATATTTGTTAAGCAGATTCATTACATATTGAATTTAGTACATCGCAAATTCGGAGGAAAGCAAGTTCCGAGTCATAAATTCAAAAGCAACGTTTAATTAACGTGACATGCAGCCCCAAAGAAATTGCATTACTTTATTCATATAAATGAGCTCTATCGTAAAGTCATTTTAAGCACCCTTTTATACTCGCTCCGGCATGCAAATCTTAACCCTATTCTCCTCAACGGCTGGGCTTCTGAAGCCCTTGCGAAAAAGTTTGTAATTACTTCATCTTTGTAGATAAAATTCTGGAATTTCTTGACTTTTCCTAATTTAAAATGCTGAATAAGATGGGACTATTTTTAGGTGCCCCTGAACAAACGTTTTTTAGAAAATTTGTGAATTTTTGCTGGTTTTTGTAAGCAGAGCGTGAAGTTTCAATTTCACGCCTTTATTAAATGACATGAATCTTACCAAGAATTGGATTTGCGTGGCGAAGCGAATTACGTCCTTTGCCGACGTCGAAATGCCTAAGGCGATGCAGAACTTATTTCATGTAAATCGCATTTTCTTTTTTTGAGCTTTTGGCGATTGCTTGGAAACATTTTACACATATACATAAAACAGTTGCTGTTGGACTGCTTAAATACCAATCAAGCGGACAAAATTAAACTTTACACTAAGCATTTTTATAAAACTTTCTTATAACTATTCATTCATGGGATACAAAATTAAATTAACTGGTTCATACCTTAGTTTTAAGCTGACGTCTTTAGACAATTAAACAACACCCGACTTTTTATAATTAACTTTTTATTTATATTTCACGTTGCGTTTGAAGTAACAGGCCGTTTTTATGTGAAAATTTTCTTTATCATGAAAAATACTACGTATTTTTTATATATAAGTTTACATGTTTAAAAAATTTTTGTAAAAAAGTTTATAGCTTTTAGATGTGGGTTTTGCAAACAGAAAACATAGAATAAAAACAAGACGTTTGATACGATTAAATTTTAATGAAACAGGGATTTCCAACTTGTATAAATTCATGACAGTTCTAAAGTCTGAAATTTACATAAAAATACTTTTTTCCTCCCAAAAAATTTTCGTGCCAAAGTTTTTTTTATATTTTTATCTCTATATTTATCCTCCTGACTCGCAGGAAAGCGACGGAGGCGGTATACATAGGGTAGGCAATTACCCCGACCTGCTTCCGGAGATGCCAAGATGTTGCTGTCCACTGGTAATTTAGTAGAGATATGACTGTAATTTAGAACTGCTTGTCAAGACCACCAAGCAGGAAAAAGTGCCATAAAGTGTCTTTCCCAAGGACACAACAGAATGGCGCAAGTGGGTTTTGAACCAAGACTATGTTGATCATCAGTCCGGTGCTTTAACCACTCAACCACGCTGCCGACCATGCCGTTTAGAAAAGCCTTAGTTATTGCAAACTGTTTGATAAATTTATTTCGAAAGTTAAATAAAGACCAAAAAAGCTTTATTCTTAAAATTCGAAAACAACTTTTTATGTAAACGTAAAAACCATTTATGGTCTTCATTTTCCTTTCGCAATAAATTTTATGTTTGAATTCAAAATGTCATTTAGAAAAAAAATTGGATAAGGTTTCTGGTTTAACAAGATTATCCTATTATATTCCGACATCTTTTTAGTTTTAAAGTGACCCACTAATCGGAAACCTCTGAATAAAATCAACTAAGATATTTTAGTTGCGGATGACCTGGGCTATTTATTAATACAAGGGTTTTTCTACGTCGTCGTCGTCGTTTGAAGGGTATCCACTCCAGGTCAGACACAAACAGGACTGGGGCCGAGGGTTTATCCTTTTACTACCCCAGACTGCTGCACTGCCTGAATCAGATGCTGGCAGTGGTGTTACTAAGACAGCATCGAGTTTCGTCATCCAAAACCGTCAAACCTCGTGCTCCATGTGGTGCCAATGTATAGGGCACGCTGTTAGTACACGGTCTGCGGCTTGCTCAGAGGCGCCACACTCGCAATTCGGTGAGGAGCGATACCCCATTTGTGCATGGACGAATGGAATCGCCCAACACCAGTTCGCAGGCGGTTGAGCTTAACCCAAGCTGCTCGGGGTAAGGTCATCCCAACAGGCCTGGTACCGGTCCCGGGCACAAAAGCACGGAGCCTGGAAGCATTTTCACAGTACTCCGCGTTCCATTTGTAATTTGTCAATTCAGAAGCTCGGATGTCGAGTCTGGCAAGGTTGTCCAAAAGATTCCGCGCAGCTGGCACAAACGGGCGTCTGGATCTTAGTCTCACTTGGCGATTATCTGAGGACCCACTTAAGAGACCATACAAAATATGATCGGGGTCCAGAGATCCACGGTAAGCCAAGGAGAGTGTTGCTCCCAGTCGGCGAAGCTCAGCTGGCTGGATGCCTGAGAGTACAGGTAGGTGGTCTGTTGGAGTGGGATACAGGCATCCAGTAACTATGCGCAAGGCGTCGTTCAAGACACTGTCGATGAGACGAGTGTGAGCACTGCTACACCAGACTGGCGCACAGTACTCAGCTGCTGAGTAGACTAGAGACAAGGTGGCTATGCGTAGTGTTTTAGCACCAGCACCCTATCCCGAGCCCACGAGTCGCCTCAGCAGTGTGACACGCGAGGATAGTTTTTTGCGCAATGCCACTAAATGGTGACGAAACGTGAGCGATCTGTCCAGTTTTACCCCAAGATAAGTAGGGGTTGACAGAACGGTAAAAGTCTACCGTTGTTGTAGACCTTTAGCTCACGCTTGGCCTCTCGGTTATTTAAGTGAAAGGCTGCCGTCACCGTATTAGTGTGACTGAGCTTGAACCTTCAAGTCTGGAGATACGCTGAAAGTGTGAACATGTCTTGGCATAAAGTCCCCTCCAAGTCCTTCCAGTTTCCAGAAGAGTGCGACAATGCTAAATCATCAGCATAAGCAAACTTTCTGGAAATCATGGAAGGAAGATCGTACGTATACTATAGATGTTATATAGGAGGGGAGCCAAGACCGATCCCTGAGGAACGTCGTTTTTAAGACGGCGTAGCCTGCTTTGCTTGCTGCTGCTTGCTTTATTAATACAAGGGTTTTTCTACGTAAAACCAGATAAAGCTCTGGGCCCTAATATTATGTGCATAGAGCAGTGGTTTTTAACCAGGGTTCGATCAAATCCCTGGGGTTTGACGAAGCTGTTTCAAGGGTTCGGCGCGAACGTTCTGTGAAAGATTATTTTTTAAAATTTAGCCCAGCCTAAAGTTAGTTCCTATCAAAAACAACAAAGAAAATAGATTAGTTTGACACTGACTGTTGGTATACTTTTAATATCGACACTGAACCCGTTGCATGCAGCCGTATAGCACTTGTTTGTCTATCATTGTTCACAAAGGTCATTGTTCTCATTGTCTTTACAATAGGCAAATTATTCAAACGTGCCTTTAAATTTAAAGGCGCCGGCAGCAAAATTGAAGAAGATTTAGTTATTTTGCCGATTAAAGCAGTTAAAATTATAATGTAGCAATCGGCAAAATATAATTGAAATGTACTTTATAAAGCTTATCGCCTTCCAGGATAAGTTGCATTGTAGTTATTGGAGTTGAATTAGGTCAGTAAGTGCATTGGAAATGGCTTAATAACCGTTACTATTTTCATCATCATTCAAAACGAGAAGAAACTAAGCCGTGAATTAGTTTAGGACAAAAAATGTTATGAAAAGTTTCAGAATTGAGAATCATAATTTAATAATTATTTCAGGTCTAAAAAATATTTTTTGTTATTTTAAGTCTATCGGTAACTTTTTTTTTAACATGCCTGCCAAAAAAAGAAAGTGGCCAGAGAATTATGCGTAATGCGGCTTCAATTGTGCAGCAAAAAGTGATGGAACTCAGTACCCTCAATGCATGCTTTGCAATGTTAAGTTGAGTAATTCCAGCCTAGCACCAGCTAAATTACGAGAACATTTTACAAAAGTTCATAGGGAAATATAAGGACACCACACTTACTCAATTCAAGCAGAAGAGTGCGAGATTTGATGCTAATATTACTATTACATCTTATGGTTTTGTTCCAGTGGATAAACCTATTCTCACGGCGTATGAAGTGGCATACCTAATTGCAAAACAGGAAAAACCGCATATCATTGGAGAGACACTTGTCAAGCCAGGTGCAATGCAGTTGGCCAATATTATGCTGGGAAAGGAAGCTGAAAACAAGCTTTCTTTAGTACCACTCTCAAATGACGTTGTTATAAGCCGAATAAGTGATATCGGTGAGAACACTCTCAGTCAGTTAGTAGCAGATTCGAAGGCTAGCCCAACAAAGTTTAGCATAGAACTTGATGAAACCACCGATGTTGCTGATTTAAACCAGTTTATCGTATTTGTACGTTACGTTAAAGGACAAGAAATTAAAGAAGAGTTTCTCTTTTGCAAACAACTTATAACAACTGCAAAGGCCATCGATGTGAAAAATATTTTGGATGACTTTATTACAAGCAATGGTCTTTCTTGGAATATGATTTCTGCTGTGTGCACTGATGAGGCTCCTGCGATGATAGGGTGCAAGTCTGGTTAAAAAGGCTTGATCAAAAGTGTTGGTCCACATATTACATTCGCACATTGCATGTTGCACCAACACGCACTTGTATCTCAAATTCTAACTTCATCACTCTCTGACGTCCTCAAAGTTGGTGTTGAAACAGTTAATTTTGTGAGGGGTTGGGCTTTGAATCATCGCACTTTTGTATCATATTGAAGTACGATGGCTATCTTGGGGGAAAGTGATGAATCACGTTTTTGCTTTGCATGCAGAATTATTGGAGTTTTTGAAAAGTGACAACCATCGACATTGAAAACACTTTGAGAACTCAAGTTTTAATAGAAACCAAACTGCTTAAAATGAGAAGCACCAGACTCGAGTTTCGCTCTTATTAGAGCTCGTCAGTGATGCATATCTCACTGCAAATCGAACTCGCTACGTGTTGTCTTGTTCAAGACAACACGTAGCGAGTTCGATTCGCAGTGAGATATGCATCACTGACGAGCTCTAATAAGAGCGAAACTCGAGTCTGGTGCTTCTCATTTTAAGCAGTTTGGTTTCTATTAATATTCCTAAATACCTCATGTTGTTTATAATATCATTAAAACTCAAGTTTTATCTTTATTTTTGCATTTTTGGCTGACATCTTTGGTGCCCTCAATCAGATGAGTTTTCAAATACAAGGAGATGGTAAAAATGTAATAGGAGCTGAAGAGAAAATGAGTTTTTTTTAGAGGAAATTGAAGCTATGGCGACAGCAATTGAAATATAACAACTTTGCTAACTTTCCACTTTTGGATTAGGTAGTAAATAACGGTTCTGCAATTAATGACGAAGTAAGTTGTAATGAACTCCAGAGGCTTTTGCCAGTATTTACTGAGCATTTACAGAAATTGCAAAGATCATTTGAAAACTACTTTCTTGAACAAATGCAATATCCTGCATGGGTACATCAGTCATTTTCTTATGATACTACAACAGCAGATATAAACAGTCCATATACAGATGACATTATTGAGCTTCAAGAAAGCGAGGTTTAAAAAGGTGACATCAAGACAACAAATCTTCAAAGGTTTTGGTGCCAACGAATCGAAAGTTTTCCTCTTACTGCTAAAGTTGCCCTTGAGGTTCTCATGCCATTTGTTACCGCTTATTCACGAGAGCAAGCGTTTTCTATTCTAGTGGATTTTAAAGCAAAAAAGCGAAACAGGCTTTCATGCGAAAATGACATGAGAATTGCTGTTTCCTAGACAAAGCCTCAAATTTCACAATTAGTCACTGAAAAACAACAACAGAAGTCGCATTGATATAAAAATGTATTACAATTGAATGTTGTTGATTTTTTTTATGTGACTGAGCAAAAATTTAGGGTTCAACAAAAGCTTGCAGAATAACCTGGGGGTTCGGGAGTTTAGCAAAGGTTAAGAACCACTGGCATAGAGCTTGTAATCCAAGTTAGAGCTGCTTTGAATTTTTTATTACATAACTTTCTCTTTTCCTAATTACGTCAAATCCAATTTCGAAAATCTACGGAAGAGGGCTTGTAGTCGCAATTCGAAAGACAAAGAAGGCTGTAGAAACCCAAAAAGTTATTAATAAATTTATTCACTTTAAGTCCCCTGGGAAAAATTTGAGACGCTTACCTACGTCCGCAACAAGCCATTTGATGGTTTTAATGCAAAAAGTCAACCTTGGATCAAGTTGTTCTGTTAATACAAATCATTGACAATTTTTTCGAGACTAAGAAGAATGCCAGTGCTATTTGTCAATCTGACAGCTGCATATGACACTATTATTTCATTCAAACTTGACTGTAACTGCAAGCTGCTGAGGTTTCTGCTGGATAAATGCGTAGTTCGAATGATTATAAAACTAGTTCACAACGAAGGTTTCACTCTAACGGCGACAGTGAACAAAATAGTCTCGGGTGTCAGAGAAACAGTGTTCCTCCAAAATCAATCACGACTTTTTTAACATCTAGATGCATAATCTGCTTTCCACAATATCAAGATTAAGAAAAAAATGTAAGCAAAAGGTTAACAGTAATCAACATTCACCATTGTGTTTGGTTTTGATTTATCTTGAAGTAAAACTAGACAAATCACTCAAGTTTTGACACCACCGTTTGGGATTGCACAAAAAAGTTCGCCTGTCCCACTGCTGAGGTATGTGTGGCCTCAGAGCGGGTGCTGGTGACAAAACATCAGATACAACTCTCTTGATTTTAGTCTATTCAACAGCCGAGTATTGGAGTCTTGTTTGTTCTCGTAGTACTTGGTTTATATCAATATTTAGTGTCTTGAATGACGCTTTGCGCGTAGTCACTGGATGCCTCCGTCCCTCTCCAACGGACCACTTACCAGTTTTTTCAAACATCTAACCATCTGAGCTCTGACAACTAGTAATGACACTTGTTTTGGCTAAAGGTGGTACTCTAGACCTGTGCTCCGCTACTTTTTCGAACATGCGGTACACTTTGAAAAATTTCAAAAAGTAGCAGAACACCTGGACCAGTTAAAGAGTTAAATTCTAAACGTTATCCGTTACCTGAAGCTTCATTTGGCTGTCATAAAAAACAAAATAAACTGATGACTTTTTTTCATTTGAAGTTACCAATTTGCGCAAATCGTACACAATCAAGCCTGGTTGATAATTGATCAAAAAAAGTTATCAATTTATTGCAGAGAGTTTTTACGATCACTAAATAAAGCTTCATACGAAAAAAAGCGTTCGAAATTTAGTAAAGACAAAAAAAGGGTCTTGACATCAGGGTTGTGGAGTCGTACGAGTTTTCTCCGACTCCGACTCCACCTCTTTAAGATTTTACGACTCCAACTCCGACTCCAGAATACCTACAAACACGACTCCGACTTCCGACTTCGACTCCAGCACATCTAAAAAAACGACTCCGACTCCAACACATCTAAAAAAACGATTCCGACTCGCGACTCCAGCAGGCCCGAAAAAACGACTCCGACTCCGACTTCACAACCGTGAATAAGTCACACTTTTCAAAATATGAAGAAAAAAGGAAAAGGCGTCCTTTTTTTAAATCTGTAGCCTGAGCCATGGACTCCTAAATAATAGAACCTGGACTGGAAACGAGAAATTACGAGTGTACAAAAGTAGGCCATTGCAGTAAAATTGTCTTTTTAGAAAAAAAATATTGATGCTTTTTTTAAAAGCATAAATTGGTTAAATTAAAGCTTTACTTGATTGATATTTGCAGCGGAAACGTTTGGGTCGGCCCACAGCCTAGTTGAACCAAAAATGTTCTTTTTTAGTCGACTTGAATTTAGTACGAATGAGATTCTATGATAAACATCATCTTAGTCTAGCGACTATTTCTCTGATTTGGTATAAGCATGATTTAAAAAGCTACAATCAAACTAAAAGGCTATATTGAAAAACAAACAGTAGAATAACATCAACTTGTAAAATAGAATAACAAAAATATGTAATAAACAATTAGATAAAAATATATATGAAAAAATAAAATGCATACATGAGTAAAGTAAAAACTATTATCGAACGCATAAACGTTGTGACAAGCTTGGTTTTGGGAGAAGCTTGTAGAAAGCTTGAAGGTAACTAAGATCAATCATAAAGTACGTTTGATATGTACACAAGTACTACAAAATGAAAGACCAAAACAGAAGAATGAAAAAACTACGTAACAATATTTTATAAGTAACTGGACTGCGATTTACAGTTCATTTGCAACGTTTTAAGGTGGTTTATGTAACAGTAGCTTTAACAAAAATATACTTCAGGATGTGATACAAAGTAACACAAACCTAAACTTAAAAAAAGCAAAACATTAATGAATTTCGGCAAATTTTAGAAGCTTGACGAGTTTAAATGGTTTATAAAAAACAGTAACATTACTAAATGTTTAAATCCGGACAACAACAAACGAATTATTATTTTTACGCATAGCTAGACGTTATCTAAAAAAAACTAGTAATAATATTTGCAAAAATCAATAATTTTAACTGGGAGTATTTACAGTTTAATTACTATTAAGTTTTCTAATTTTGGCACTAGTACTTCTACGCCCCTTTTCCGTTAATTGGCGAATTAAATTTTTGCACATGCAATTGTAGAAACGTATTGACACTCCTTCTACAATATTGTGCCCGTTGCTACACAATACTGGAAGCGACCGAAAAGCAACATCATCATTAAAATAAGATATGTTTACAATTTCTTTAAAAATTTCCTGCTGATTTTCGGCACTTAAAAATGACTTTTTCAAGTCACTATTGCAAAGTTCAGCAAAAACCTTCCAACAAAGACAACCAATTTCATATAACTCGGTTGTTGGTTTCCAAAGACCCCCACGATTTATGCCATCAAAAAATTTGTTTGCATACTCATGCATAGTTGTTGTTAAAGGAGGAACATATTCAACTATGGTTGCAACAGTAGCTGTTTTGCATTCAACGCATCTTGTTGATTTAACCAGTGATTTGCAACAGTATCCGGTAACATAAAATATAACAGCTGCATCATTTTCTGTCGGCAATATATTAAATAGTAGCTCAGCTTGCAAGGCTTCTGCTGTGGCCATTAATTTATTGTTACTAGTGCATTTTGTTTTGACTATGATATCAATCTCAGCGATAGATATTTGCGAATATTTCAACAACGAGATTGAGCGGATTTTCCTGTCACTTTCTTGAAGTTGTCTCATAGAAATATAATAATTTGCTCCACTGAGTTGACGAATTCGGCTGAATCTTCGTTCAATCATATCTGATTGAATTTTTCCCAACAGCACATAATTGAAGCCACAGTTTTCCAACAAGTATTTTGACATCTGCGTTATTGCTTCACATGTTTGATGCAAAGCACGGGAAGTGTGTTCAGTTAATCCAGGTTGCTGAATAGAAAAAAAAAAAGATATTAAGAAAATACCCATATAAACATAACAATGAAAACATTGTAACAAAGAAAATCACAGAAAGATCATTAAGTAATACAAAGATTTTGCAAACAGCCAGTCGGATGTGAATACAATAAATTGCAAGCAGCTGATCTAATAATTTTGTTTCAATTAAAAACTTACGTTATGACACTACTCTTGAAAATTAACATATCAGATATAGGTATGAAATCTGTTTTATATTTTTAAACAAAAAAAGTTTGCAAAACATACTTACATTTGAATTTTTCCAAAAACTAACATAATGGCCAAAGTCTGTCAAAAATTCCAACTTCCAATCAGCAGTGGATCGAACTGGGTCACGAGAAATATCCCGTTTATGCTTTCCAATTATGTGAGTAGGGTCAAATATTAAAAAGATTTTTCCATCTGTATACTTGTTTGGAATGGATGCTTTCCATGCACCATTACAAAGAAAATCTTTGAAAAACTTTCTATTTGCAGAAGCATTGTCAACACAGATTCCAATAACATTAAATCCAATTTCATGAACAAGTAGCATAACTTTATCAAAACAAGCTTTTTGTGTTTCAGCTTTTAAATTTTTAATTGGGTAAATTCCTACCATATCTTGATAGCCACTAGATAAAGACTTAATCATGAAACACAAAGCTGTGGCAGCTACAGCACAACTTTCAGTCAAGCCAAAAACCTGTCCTCCGCTTGATTCGACACGTTTTGAAAGATATATTTCATCAATCATCAAGAGAACATTTCTGTCAAAAAAGTTTAACTTTGAAAATCTTATATTAAGATAATCAGAATCATCAAGTCCAGTTCTTTGGTCTAGATTCATTGTTATTTTTCTCAACGTTTTCACTGAAGGTAATATAATAATTTTCTCTTGACATAGCCTTTCATATGCCTTAGAACTGGTTGCATGCATTATGTAAGACATGACCAACATTTCTACTGAATAGCGATGTTGTTTTTTAGTAATAAAAAGTAATTTCAATTGCTCCAATATATAATTCAATGGTTTTTTTTTATAGTCATCCTGGCACAAATCAATGTATTTTTCTATTAGATTTAATAATTTTGCTTTAATTGTTTCCATTAATGTTGTGATGTTTTGGTCTAAATTTTTTGCAAAGGCTATTAAATTTTCTACTTCAGAAAATAGTGTTACTTTCTCAGAAGACAAAATGTGATGGTAACAAGAAGGAGGAATAAGTTTTTTTTCATGATAGATTTGCACATGCAGATCTTTATCAATGTTTATGGAAAACAAAATTGAGAATGGTTGTTCAATAGACAAATATATTAAAGAAATTCCTGCTTCTGATTTATATAAAACAAACTGTGGAGAAAAAACTGTGCATGAAAGTTTTTTTAACAAATCATCAAAATTTTTTAAATTGTCAGACTGCAAAAAATTTTCACACTGTTTTTGCAGTATTGCTGATTCATTATCATGCCTAGTTTTTGAAAGAGCATTACCGCTTCTTAAAGGTATATCTTTATTTGTATAATACAAAAGAATATTTTTGAAAATTGAAGGAACAGCACCAGGTTTTAGTGTTCTATAACATAAGTGCTCACTATCTCTTTTTCTTTTGCGTCTTTGGTTTGAATCATGAGAAACTTTAATAAAATCATCTGCTTTAAAATGGAGTGAGCACAACTTTGAGTATTTTGAGGGTTTAAAATTTTTCTTAGCTATGTTTTTTAACCAATTACATAAAAGTTCTTCATTTTTTAAAGGGAATGAATGATATGTAACATTTAACTTTTTTTCTTCTGAAGAGTATCCAGATTTGCAATCAATGGCAGCACATTTATAAACCATTTTTTAAATAAATATTTTTCTATGCAAAAAAAGGTAATTAAAAGATTAAAAAAATGCCTTTTCCTTAAATTTAAATAAGATAACCAAAAAATAATAACCTTTAAATACACTTTTAAAATAAGATAATCAAAAAATAAAGTAGAAAAACACTAAACTTTAAAATGCAATTATGTGCTTCAATAATAAATGTACTAATTGTATTAAATTCAATAATTTATTCAGTAGTAACATTCAATTGAAGTAGCAGATAGATAAGACATAAATGTTGTTGCATATAAATTAAAAAATAAAAAAATGTATTACTTCTTTTATTGTTTTTACTAATGTCACAAAAATAATAGTGAATAAATTATAATGCCATTGTTAAACTATGCAATGATCAAGCTTGATTCTGTGAAAAAATACACAACAAATAGAAAATAGCTGTTCATTCGTAAGTTGCCTACATTATTAACTGATAAAAAATTTTACCTGAATACCAGAAGTAGAATATAAATTTTGCTAGTATTTGTAAATTAATGTGTGCAATATTTGTGATTCTTACATATTTTCCTTAGTCATTAATCTTTTTCTAATAAACCTACACTGATTTTTTTCCAGCATTCTTTTCACATTTATCATAAATCTATTGTTCATTATATTTTGCAAGCCATACTTCTAAGTTTAATAACTTAACAGTGAATAGTTTCTAAAAAATCGAACTAATTTTTTAGCTTTTTACAACTGGCCTACCTTTGTACACGCGCTCTGCGATTTTCAATTCCGTTTCCAGTCCAGGTTCTATTATTTAGGAGTCCATGCCTGAGCTGTATAGTGTTAAGATTTGATAACAGTTTTTCAAAGTACTTGATAAAAGCGTTTAAACAGAACATTTTGAATTAAGTCAAAAAATAAAATCAAAAAATTTAAATGATTTAAAATCCGACAGACAGTATTTATGAGAACAAAATTAAATACAAAAATTGTAAAATAATAATTGAAACTGAAACTGTTCTATTTTATCTATTGCCTTATGTATATGCTGGCCCACTATCAGAAAGAAGCCAAGAAAAGCGTCCCAAGCATTTTCAAAATTGCTATTTTAACAATCTAGTGCTAAGTTCTCATTTCATGATAATAAAGATTGTTTATTTTTGCCAATCTTAACTGCAATAAACTCAATCTTGCATTCTCTACCATATAGGCCTATTGCAGGGACATTTCTAGTGATTTCAATTGGATGCCTGTTAGTACCATATAATTATTTGATTAGGTTTGCCTGTTGCGTTACTATTTTTGCAAGAACAAGAATGCTATTTTTCTCTCATTGTACGCCTACAGGCCTATAACAGCCCAAGTAACAAAATAAAATAAATTTTTATACCTATGTGACTATAAATGACATGGCTAATTTGAAAATTTAAACAGTAATTTTCTGGAAAGAAGCAAATATTAGATTTTTAATTGTTATTTACCAAGTGCGTACTTTGTCTCTCCATTGTATGATGTGTAATTGTGGCGTTATGTAGATGAAAAACTTTATTGTTTAGACCAGTGATCCTCCAAGTGGTCGATTGGAATATTTAAAGGGTCAAAAGGAGGTTGACAAATTAACTTAGAGTTTACTCGAGCAATAAAGCAACACTGCCGAAAATGTTAAACATATAGCTGTCAAAATGAAAATCTTTTTTAAAATATTTAATTGCTTCCTCTCACATTTACAATAATTAAAAGACATAAATTGTTGCGTGTAAGTGAAAAATAAAAACAGTTAATCACGTAAAGTGCTTAAGAGTGTGTGCTCGATGCAATACTTTTTACGTATTTTGCAGTCGACGTGCAGAAAAGTTTGTAAGCCAAATTTCTAGTTTGTATTTACTTTGTTAGTTTGTGTTTATTAAAACTTTCAAGTGTGTAATTACTGAAGCACGCCATCGCCACTTGCCAAGTAGCCTAGGCTCGCTGAAACTTTTTTAACCTGGAAAAAAGTTGAACTTTTTAAAACTTTCACTGTGGTTTAGTAGGTGTTTCGTTCTTAAAAATTGCCCCCAATATGTATATTTACAATCTCCTGAAAAATCTCTTTGATTTCGCTTTGGTCCGGCTCAAATAGCCGAAGAAATAACGTTTTTATAAGCAATTTAAATATTTTACATTTATTTACAAGAAAGTGGCAACGCTGCTTAATTTTGTAATTGTTAGAAAAAGATCCAGAATTATTCGCCTGACTGGCTAGACATTGTGACGTAATAGTGGTTGTTTGTGATTGACTTGCTTTGGTAACTTTCAGAACTTTCGAGATACTCATGACCGAGTGATATAAATAAGGCTCGCTCGGAAGCATTATTATGATTCATTGTAGTAACTCAGTATTGAAAATTTATTAGCTGTGTGAATTCATAGTTTTTGAACGCAAGTCTCTGGTTGCCTACGTTATTGTGAAGAATTAAGCTGTTGAGCTTTATCTGTTTCTGATTGTATACTATTGTGGGCTCCTAAGTGGATTGGGGCATATTTTTTCATCATTTTAATAAAGAAGTTATTGTGGTAGTCTGAGCTGTGGTTTAGCTAGACTATATTTTTGCCGTTACTAGTTCCTAGGACAGGCCAGTAAGAAGATTTAAGAATTTTATCTTGTGGTAGGCAGCCAAGATTGTGTTATTTGGTGAGCCTTCTTGCAGGCATCGAATAGTTAGACAATTGAACAACGTACCGAGTTACTAGATCAACTTCTACAAAATTTTCAAAAAACTATTTTACAAGCTTAAAAAATTAAAAAAAAACTTTTACAGTAGGCCTAAGCGCTTTAATATTTATTTCAGTGCTAGAAATTAGATAGATTTTAGACTTTAATTTTTTGTTCAAGCTCACAAAAATTTTGCTAATTTAAGAGTTTCATTTCTAACTTTTTGAGTTTAGGAAAGGGTGATGTAATTTTCGTATTAATTCTCATTCCCAGTTAATATGTCTGTTGCAAGAGGTCCAAAATATTTATTAGGTCTATAGTTATTTTAAAAATTTGTTAAATAATTTACAGGATTGCATTTTTTTGGTTATTGTTTAGAAATTTATATTTTTTGATTTCAAGTTTACCGCTTTAGTCCATGACGCTACTTTCGTACCAAAAAATTGTTTAACAAAAACCACCATTCGAAGCAGTACAGATCCCTGCCCAGCAGTGAAAGCTGGCAAGTAAAAAACGACGAGAAACTGCAGTCAGGGAGGCAGGAAAAAATTGGGGAGGAGAGGCAAACTTTAAAAGAGGGCACATTTTTGGTCAAAAAGATACTCTAACAAACGCAAACTTTAGCTTAGGAGAAAAAAGTTTTACTAAAAACTTAATGAAGACCAAAATATAAATAAATACTAAGGTCTTGTCTTTTCGGTAACGATATTTTATATACTTGGCCCGCAAATATTTTGATTTAGCATACTCAAAATGGTTAGAATGTCCCTGTTGCAAATGAAGACGTGATTGGTTAAAGCGCTGTACAGGTTCACAGTCCCAACTGTAAAGCACCCGGATTCAATCATGGTATGGGGAGCTTTTTCTGGGGAAATGGGCAGGGCTGGCCTGTATTTCTTGCCTAAAAACAAAAAAATGAATAGCAATCAGTATGTAAAAGTGCTGGAGGAGCACATGCTCAGCATGTTTCGCATTCACAGCTGTGAAGTCTTCATGCAAGACAATGCTCCATGCCATAAGTCCAAAAAAGTTACGAATTTTCTCCAACAGCAAAAAATAAGAGTGCTTGATTGGCCTGGTAATAGCCCGGACTTAAATCCAATAGAGAATTGCTGGCAAAAAATGAAGAACATCATGAAACAAAAGAAAACACCAAACTTGGAGACCCTAAAACTTGAGCTCATGAGAGTCTGGTGCCAGAAGATGTCACTGGATTATTTTCAAAATTTGAGCAATTCCATGCCCAAACGCCTGCAGATGGTCATCAAAAAGAAAGGAAATATGACAAAATATTAAACACCGTGTTTTTGTTTAATAAAAATTGATAAATATAATAAAAATTGTGTTTTAACTTGAAAAACGGTTATGTCCTAAGTCATTTTGCGCCAGCTGTAAATGATTCAATGTAACATAGAAACGCTGGGGAGCAGTGGCGCTCACCCATAAGAGCTGCAATGCTGCAGCACCCACAAATATTGTGTAACAGTTTTAAATATTATCAGTAACGTTTAAACAATTTTTTTTTAATTTTTAATTGTCAACTTAGATGTTTTAAATTCATCCCAAAAGTTTCACCTAAAATGAGGCAATCTATTAATATTAAAGCTGTGTCTAGTAGTTTGAGCTGCAATGGACGCAGTTCACTCAATTTGATCATAGGCGTGACTAGTTCAGCTCTTCGTTCTAGGCATAAAGCTTTTTATTTAAAATTCTTGATTAACAGTACGCAGTAATATCCTTTAATTTAAACAATTTGTGTTTTGCAGATAGTTGATTCCGGGATGACGTAAGCGGGGGGGAGGGGAGGGGACATTTGATTTTAAAATTTGCAAGACAGAAGCATTGTATCAGATTTGACTTTAAAATTACTGTATGTAATCTTGACCAAAATCTAATCTAGTAGACTTAATAAAATATCGAATTAAACAAGAAGTCATGAGGGCGTCGAATCATAGGGGATCCCACTCGGAACACTTGAAAATTACTCTCATCCGAAAACATAACTCTTTTCCACTGCGCAGGCGTCCAGTAAATGTATTTTTTTGCAAATGCAATGCGCTGCTTTTTCATTCGTTCTGTTAAGAGAGGCTTTTTAGCAGCTTTGCGACTAGGCAAGCCCAAGCCTTTTTGCAGGCGATGCTGTATGGTGCGCACGGCAACATTTTCCAGCAGTTCTGGATGCAAATTTTTTAGCTCCAGGGCTGTCAGTCGTGGATTTTTTTGCACCTCCCTTTTTATTAAAATGTCCGTCGCGTTTGATGTCTTCTTTTTTCGTCCACCTCCAAATCTGTGCTTGGGGACTTTATTGGGAGGAAGCCCTTTGGCTGAGGCTAGAAGCTTCATTACTGTTGACTTGGCTCTTCTACTACGAGCACATATTTCTTTAATGGAAACTTTCTCTTGTCTCCAGGCAAGAATTCTAGCCTTTTCCTCACTGCTAGTATACTTTCCAGGCATTCTAAAAACTTTAATATCTAATATTCTCTAAATAAATCAACCTCCTAATATTATTGTAAAGCAAAAATAATATTATTGTGTTATTCTATTCCCACACTGACCCTTTGTTAATTTCCACACTGACCCTTTGTTAATGTATTAATGAATCACAATCATAAAAACAGAGTTGTGAGATTAATGTGATGTAAGGTTTTATAGCATATAATAAAATGGAAATTTTGTGAAAGGTCCTAAGTCATTTTGCGCCAGCTGTAATGTTGAATATTATTTTTACGCTATTGTATGCGGCAGGTCAAATGTTCAAATTTGATTCATCATTTCTATTTGTTTTTTGTCTTTGTTTAACCTCTTTTTTACCGAAACTTTTTTGGTCTGCAACCGTAACCAAATCAATCGCACTAACTTTTAGTACACTTTGTATTAATAGACCTATTTCCTTTAAACCATTTGAACAACTCCACACTAAATAGTCTATTTTTTTTCCTAACTGGCTAAAACATTGGCATGTGTACATGTTTTTAATTATACCAGTATTTATGATAACAGAGAAATCGAGATAAAGAGTAATAACTAAACAAGCAACAGTGATTGAATGGAAAAGTCAGTTTTGATATTTTGACAAAAAGCCCAAGTTTAAGATAAATTTTTATGGAGATATTAATTTAAGCGAGTATTTTCGGCTAGAAAAGCTACTGAAGCTAATCCAAAATCAAAGTATTTACAAATATTACGAATCTGGTAGGCTACGAGCTTTGCATTGTGGATTTGCATAATTGACATTTTTATACGGTTACTATTTATTTAAAAAAATATATTAGAGGTTTACTAAAATCGAGGTTGGACTACTTTTCAAAACCAAAAATAGGCAAAGCGTATAAAAAGAAAACTTGTATAGTGGTGTTCCGTTCCTAAAAATTGCCCACACTATGTATATTCACAATCTCATAAAAAATCCCTTTGATTTCGCTTTGGTCCGGCTCAAATAGCCTAAGAAATAACGGTTTTATAAGCAATTTAAATATTTTACATTTAGCTATAAAAAAATGGCAACACTGCTTAGTTTCTTGAGCATGGAGAATATTCGAGATTTCCGCTTGACCTGTTTTCGCATGTGACGCAATAATGCTTATTTGTGATTGGTGATTGCCTTCATTGAGTAAATTTCAGAACGATCGAGAAACCTTACCGACTGGTATAAATAAGGTTAGCTGGAAAGCAGTATTATGATTCGATGATTCGTTGTGGTAACTTAGAATTGGAAAATTGTTAGCTGTGTAAAGTCATAGTTTTTGAACGCAAGTCTTTGGTTGTCTACGTTATTGTGAAGAGCTGAAGAGTTAAGCTACTGAATCTGTATTTGCTGTTGAATTTATACTATTTTGGGCTCCTAAGTCGATTGGAGCATAATTTATTAATAAAGAAGATATTGTGGTAGTCTGAGCTGTGGTTTAGCTAGACTATATTTTTGTTGTCGCTGGTTCGAAGGTCAGATCCAGCGAGAAGATTTACGAATTTTATCTTTTAGTAGACACCAAAATTGCGTTATCGGCGAGGCCTTCCTTGCAGGCGCCGAAAGGTTAGATGATTAAATAACGTACTGAGTTACCGAATTAACTTCTACAAAATTTCAAAAACTAAAATTTGTGGAAGTAACAAAATTTCAAAAAACTTTAAGAAATTTTAAAAAATAAGTTGCTACAAAAAATTCAAAAACTCTCCAAATGGTTTATTCTAATGTTGTGCCTAAACATGTTCAACAAATTATTACTGAAACAAGTGACGAAAATACTGGTGCTGTGCGGTGAAACACATAGTCAGCAAAATGCATATACAAAGAGTTATTGAGTGATTTTTGAATTAGCATTTAATCCAAATTTTTTTGAAATCTTTTAAAATTATAAAATCTAGATCTGTTGCGACCCGATACTTCATTTTTACAGATTAAGAATTAAAATGTCTTTTTAGCTTCAATTGTTTTTGAATTATCACACTCAAAAAACAGTTTGAATAATCAAAATGAAACCGAAGGGGTTCCATTCATACAATTCTAAAATCGATAAACGCTAGATTTTATCAATATGTAAGTCTACGCACAAGTGACGAAATACAATAATTATAAATAAAATAACGATTTGGTTTTTTTCCTCTGAATAATAATTAAAGAAAGAAATCAATTGTAATTATACAGTATATACGTATATCAAAATAATTTTTATCATGCTTACGCTACTAACATTGTGTTCGGAGCCTTGCTTATACAAAATACCAAAAAGAGCAAAAAGATACAAAGAAAATATCTAAATTACACTTAAAGAATAATTTTTTAGTTTACTTTAAATTAGTTCTCAAAAAGAATATGGAATCAACCAAGTCTTCTTTGAATCTCCCCCTTAAATCAGTCTTAATGATGCGGAGAGCAGAAAATAAGCGCTTCACGCTAACTTGCGACGATGGTAAAGCCGTAACAGCAATTGCAGCTTCCTGAACAATTTTTGGATAAAGAGGTATAGCTTTATCAACTGTTAATTTGGAAGACCGATCAAAAGTTTCTACTTTTGTTAATGCAGTATAAAAAGCATGTCTGAATTTGCTAATTTTACATGGAAAATTTTCACGTTTTTCTCCTTCGAATCGTTGCCGTTTTCTTGCTCGTTCTTTTTTATCCAAAAACTTTTCATATTCATCTTCGGAACTTCCAGAAAACTGAGTCATAGTTATGGAAGCAGGACTGGCTGTACCTTCATCTTCTTGTTCCTGAACTGGGTTTTCTATTTCTTTGTCTAGTCCTGTCATTTGAATAGCTACATTAAAAAGTGTTGCTTTTGCTTTATTTTGTTGACTTTTAGTAAGATTTACCCTGTACATTGGATCTACATAAATTGCAGCCAATAAAATGTCATTATCAAAAAGAATAGATTCTCGTCGTACCATAGAGTCTCTAATTTCTTCTGCTAGCGGTCCTCCATTTTGAGTTAGGCGAAAAATTAACATTTTCCATTCCTTCAGAAATGAACCTGGTGTTAGGTTTGAGCATTGTATTTTTTTGTTACTAAAAATGGGTAAGATAATATTTCTTTAAGGTTTTCCAGTTGTTTCCAATTAGCATCTGACATTGTCAAATCAGGGTTAGCCATGTCTGATAAAATAGATTTTAATTGAAGAATGCGTTCTATCATTAAATAAGTGCTTCCCCATCTTGTACTTTGATCAATTATTATTGCACCAACCTTTACTTTTCTTTTAAGAATAGCATCAATTATTAGATTGCGGGCGCGAATTGCAATGCTCCTAACTATACCAATTAATATTGGTGAATGCCTTCCCTTTAGTCCATCACAAATAGCTAATTGAAGGGTATGGACTGCACATCGCATAAGATGTATTCTGGAATCAATTACAGTTGTGTCCAGTAAAAATAAAGTTCATCAGAAAAATCTGGATTTCTGTAAGATTCATCTGGTTCAAGATCATAGTCCTCATTTGCTAAAGATGTACTAACGTCAATAGTATCCTCATCACTATCATCTAATTGATACTCAGTAACACTTTGATTTATTTTTTTTATTGTGCTGATCATATTGCTAGCATTGTCGGTTACTATAGCAAGAATATGCTCTTTCTTTAAGCCATATCCATCCAAGACATCAACAAACAATTTTTTTAATGGATTTACTGAAATGATTGGCATTTGTATCTTTTACAGCTAATGTGTAAATAATGACTTCCATATTTTTATTCATAAATTGAACATTTATTGCAATGTAATTTGTTCGCATACGTGTGCATGCGTCCATCTTTAAGAAAACAAACTTATTCTTCATTAAATTTTTAAGTAAGTCTTTTTGATTATTTGCTTCATGAATAATAAGTGATCTTATATTATTTCTATCTAAAGATATATTTAACTTTTTTGCAAGTTCACCATTAAGTTTTTTAAAAGGAGGTAAGGTAAAAAATCTGAGGTGAAAAGAATTTTTTACAACCATTTCAATTATGGAGGAAATAAAAGCATCTTTAGTCATTGCTATTTCAATCTTTTTTGAGATTAAAAATGAAGTAAGTTATGTAAATGTTTTCTTTTTTTCCAATGTTTCTCTATCTTTCTCGCTAACTTTAATAAAAATATCAGAATGCTTTCTGTTCAGATGTCTCTTCAGATTAGATGCTCTTGAAGGTGAACAAGGCTTTCCTCCAGTAAAACTGCTTGTCATTTCACCACACTCTTCTTCTATATCACCTTTAGCTTTACACTTACATATAAAACTTTTTCCATCTTCACTTAAAATAAAATAATCAAATACTGCTGACTTATATTTATGAGCCATCGCAAGGATATAAATTATTAAGCATCTAACAATACAACAGAAATAATGCAAATTATTTTAGACTAATCTGTTAGATAAGTAAATAATATTAAACCTATTTTTTTAAACATAATGCATTACAAAGTTAGTTAAAATTTTATTACACAATATTAACTTGTAGCACAACAGTGATTTGTAGAATATCATAAAAACTATATGTCATCACCCATAGGCTAGCTGCAGTTATACACATTCTTTTTAAATAGTTAATAATTAAAAGCTGCTCAGTTTTCCAAACTCCTGGTTAATGTATTGTGTTGAAAAAAGTTTTTATAAGTACTTAGAAATATTAAAATTTTTTAAAACATTATGTTTCAAAAACTATTTTGATCTCCTCAAAAAGTCACTGAAAGCAATCTTTGTTTTTGAAATTAACCCAGAATCCCCGGGTCTCTTCAAGAAGTCACCGTAAGCAAATTTTTTTGGTAAAACTAACCTGAAACTCCTTTTTTAGAACCAGGGTAAAATACGAACTTAGAGAAAAAGATCTTTTAAGAAGTGATATTAACCACAGGGGCATCCAGGTTAGTTATACAAACAAAAATTGATTACAGTGATTTTTTGATGAGACCAACACGACAAAGTGAAGCAACGTGTGCCCCGGATGTAATTGGAAAAGTGTTGTCATTTTCTACTATTATTGCATAAATTCAGAAGTCCTGTAGGTATAATAAGTATGTTTTTACCCAAAACAAAAAAATAACAACAAAATATTTTGTGCATTATTTTCGTTTTCAAACATTCATTAACATTTCGTGGTTATTTTAAAAGTTTTTGCTAACTTTTACAAGTTTTATCTTAAAAAAATGCCAATGCCTAAAAGCGTGTTTTATTTGGAATTAGGTCCATATTTTGTTAAAATTTTTAGTTTCATAAATATTACGTCTAGAATTTAGTTTTTGGCTAAATTTTCAAAATTGTAATTCTCTGATATTTTGTTAACCTAAAATTTCAAATTTTAGTATGATATTCCCCTTATACATGAGGATGTATTTTTGTACTTGAAATTTAAAATAAATTAACTACATTTGATTAAATATTAATTGAGATAGATGGAAGCAAAATATTTTTTTGTCATTTAGTCATGATTAAGTGTGCATTTGAAACCCACAAAATCTTAACCCGTGTTTATAGAAACAAAAGTCCTTCATTAAGCACTATAAAAAATTGGTTTGGCCGTTTCAAAGAAGGTGATTTTTCTGTTAATGACAAGTATAAGTCTGGACCGCCCAAAAAATGTGAGGATGAAGAGCTGATTGATTTGGTAAAGAAAAATCCTTCTTTGACACAGAAAAAGATTGCTGAGCATTTTGGTGTTTCGCAGAGAGGAATTTCAAAAAGAATGAAAAAAATAGGGATGATCCAAAAAAAGAATATCTGGCTCCCCCACGATTTGTCAGAAAACAATGAGAAAAGAAGGAAAGATTTTAGTGAAAAGCAGAAAAATTTCATGTGGAGACTAGTCACTGGAAATGAGAAATGGATATTTTTTGATAACCCTAAAAAAGACAAATCATGGGTTTTCCCAAAAGAAACATCTTTAAAAAAGCCACAGAGAAACATCCATGGCAAAAAAGTTCTTTCGAGTGTCTTTTGCGATCAAAAAGGAGTAATATTTTTCGAGCTTCGCTTGATCAAAATTTATATACGAAGGAGGATGTCTATTTTTTTCTTGATAACTTTTTTAAAGAGAAAGACCCTGCATTTTTTTAAAAGGGGAATTAAACTTTTAATTGAAAAATGGCAAAAAACAATCGATAATGAAGGCAAGTATTTTGATTAAAAAGGATTTTTGATTTCTTTTTGTATTATCAGATATTTGTTTCCTTAAATTTGAGCAAAGACTAAGTTCTAGACCTAATATATTAAAAAATTTATTGGATAGGTTATATTTTTTCATGGTTAAGCTTTTTCCTTCAATCACATTTTTAAACAAGGAAGCTTTAAATACCATAGAAGCTGAAGTTTATTGTGTCTGCCGGAGCAGATTTTTAATGGATCATTTAGTCTTCAAAAATCCCATCAAAGCAAAAAAGATTTTATATCTATTCAAAAATCCTTTTTTTCACCGAATTAATC
The DNA here is from genome assembly GCA_963680785.1 of Diplosoma virens. NCBI lineage: Eukaryota > Metazoa > Chordata > Ascidiacea > Aplousobranchia > Didemnidae > Diplosoma > Diplosoma virens. The sequence goes on along the minus strand of OY796880.1, from coordinate 63,442,563 downwards.
TAAAGAGGAATTTTTTAATCTAGAGTGGGATTTTAAAAAACTGACACTAAATCAAAAATAAATTTATATTTTTCAAAAAAATCTACTCTTTGGTCCGTCAATTTAAAGCGAAAAACATTCTTTATAAACAAAAGCGCACTGTCTTCAGAAAAGTATTCAGCGCGTATACGCATGCTTGTTTGTGTGTTTGATGTACTGTATTTGACCAACTGTAGCAAACATGTAAGTTTGACTTAGCCTATAGCGGAGTCAGAGTCGCAAAAAACAATAACGACTCCTACACATCTACAAAAACGACTCCGACTCCCGACTCTGACTCCATCAAAACTAAAAAAACGACTCGGCTCCGACTCCGACTCCGCCCAAAAACCTACAACTCCACAACTCCGACTCCCGACTCCGACTTCAACTCCGCAACCCTGCTTGACATAACACAATGAGATGTATTGTATAATGAATTTTTTAAGTTTTTCGGTTGCTACTTCAGAGAAGCATAACTTTATCTCTATTTCAAAGATTAAGTTTCTCGATTTTTCGCTGCATATGAATTGCAGAGTACTGCTCTAGATTCTGACTATGATTTATTTGTCTGTTATCAAATGCCTAAACACTTGCTTGTGTCTGCTGCGCAAAAACTTGAACAATTTTTCTGAATTAAGCGCATCCGATCTGCCCATCACATGAATCATAGACCGAACACAGAGTACTATGAGAGTACATCCGGTCTCGTGCTTTCATTACCAGCGCCCTTGCCTTACTAATTCGAAATAGCGTGCCCGGAACAGTTTGAGTTATGCTTAAACGCTTTCAGACGGGTTAAAGACAACTGGCCGCAGCCGACTGGGGGCAGCTTAACTAACCAGTCGACTGCCTCTAGTTGTCCTTACTCGTCCGGTTGCGCCCAGTTGGTTGCGGCCAGTTGCCCCATTTCGCCTGCTGACTATACAGTAGTTGCGCGTTTTCATTTGTGCATAGAAAAATGGGATCTCGTTCCTTTCTCTCATTGAAAATGCGGCGCCATTGCCCAAACCAGAGATAACGTTGTATCGAAGTGTCACATGCAGTGGACAGTACAAGAAGCACGAGGTTGTACAGTTTTGGATAAAAAATAAATGTTTGTGGTTGGTACATTGCCAACAACATTTAATCCAGGCAATACAATAGCAATTTGCAGTAAAAAAATAAAGCACGTGGGCCAGTCCTATTTATGTGTTTTACTTGAAGTGGATACTTTTACATGCTGCAACAATTTTGGTATAAAATTGCCCTATTTTACGTAATGATAAAAAAGAGCCGTTACAGCTTAACACTCTTTCTCAAAGTTATCTTGGAGAGACCTTGTGGTGATCAATATTTTTTGAAGGTGATCAAACTAATCTTCCACAGTGTAAAACAAAAAAGCGCACTTTTTAATTACATAGATTGGAGCCAAAATGTGTTATTTTATCCCGTATTTCATGCAATATTTTTCATATTACAAAATAAAAAAATAATATCTATCTATCTTTGTTACCTACATTTGCTTATTTTCTAGTTTTGCTTTTAGGTTTTTACGTGTTAATTACTTTTTTGCCTTTTCGCTGCTTGTTTTTCAAACGATTGCTTTATTATAATTTTTTTGTCATTTTGAATGACACAATAAAAGTAACTGCTTGACTAAGACACATTATGGTTATCTCCCAGTCATGTTGTCCTACATTTAATCTCAATTATATGTTATGCGAATATTTGCAAATGTTTAATGACCAAATAAACAAATGTGAATTTCAAATCTTCACAAATGTTAGAAAATTGCTGTTCAAGAAATTTTTTATTGGGCACTCTAGTTTTTATAAACTGTAATTTAGAGTTGCTGATAAAGACTTTTTAATTGGAAAAGTGTCATAAAATGTTTTTTCCAATAGAACAATAAAATGTAATAAGAAACGAACATTTATGATCTTTATCCGTTCCCATCAAAACGACACTTGCAACCTCTCGCCAGCAATAATTCAACCGCACGTTGAAAAAGGCCTTTGACTGGCTTACAGTTTAATGTTCAAAGAAAAATTAAATTGATTTTGGGCGAAAGTTATTTTTGTGCGAGTGATTTTAGTGTTGTAACATTTACACCTCGAAATTACGCTTCAAAGTCTAATTTTAGGAAACGTTGTTGTCTCCGATATGATAATGAAATTGGACCAAGCCAGAAAATGCAAAAACTGAACATAAACAAATCACAAAATCTGTGTCAAACATGCGGCTCCTCCACGTGTTTGCGGCGCTGCTTACAAATTTGCGCTTCATGCTTTGATCGATGCTGAGATATGTTCTACGACTAACAATAACAGTTATATAGAGTAATATTGTTTTCTCAGTATTTTTTTTGTAAAGTAATGCAATGGCGCTGTTTCATTCCAATAATTAAAGAACTCTTTTTGCGGCGGTGAAGTACGATGTGCATGTAAACAGTGACACATAAAAGATAAAATTTTGTTGGTTTTATAACATCTGTAAGTCAATATTTCAACACTGCTAAATAACAAAACATAGCCGATTTCAAATTCTTTTGCGAAAAAAAATTAATTTTTTTTTTTTTCTTTTTTAAAAAAAGCAGCAATAACTATTAGTAACCACAAAAGCATGTGGACAGAATATGTGAGCAAGTAAATGAAACTGGTCTAAAATATTTTTCGTAACTCGACCATTCAAATAATGAAACAAGCTTCCTTAGCTTCTTCATTGTTTGTAATTGTCGTGCGCGTTGACGTCACTCTTTACGTCCAATTTTTAATTAAGTTTACGACTGTTACAACAGCGAAACCGTTATAATTGCATTTCACGCTAGTTAAATGAGTGCCTAAAAGTAAAAATTGAAGTAATCTTGCTAAATTTCAATTTTGCATACTTTATCAAATGAATTTTCAAAAACTTTTTTGCTCTAACCAAAATTAAATAAAATATCTTTACTCTGCTTAAATTTCATAAAGATAGTTTTAGTAGTTTTGGAGTTATAAATCGTTGATTTGGTGGGCTTCTGAAGCCCGGCCGTTGAGAAGTTAATAGCTCGAAAAAGGTTGAGGAGAATAGTGTTAAACAACAACCGATTTGGTGTAATGTTTCTGAAACCTTGGGATCTGAGTCAACACCCCGCGATATTCGTTCATAAATCGCCAATGATAGTTTCAAGTAATCCAATGCTTCAGTGAGTTGATTCATATTCATCAAACAACAACCGATTGTGTGTAATGTTGCTGAAATCTTGGGATCTGAGTCAACACCGAGCGATATTCGTTTCTTAATTGCCAATGATCGTTTCAAGTAATCCAATGCCTCGGTGAGTCGATTCATATTCATCAAACAACAACCGATTTCGTGTAATGTTTCTGAAACCATGGGGTCTGAGTCAACACCGAGCGATATTAGTTCATAAATTGCCAAGGATTGTTTTAAGTAATCCAATGCCTCGGTGAGTTGATTCATATTCATTAAACAACGACCGATTTCGTGTAATGTTTCTGAAACCTTGGGATCTGAGTCGAAACCCAACGATATTCGTTTCTTAATGGCCAATGATCGTTTCAAGTAATCCAATGCTTCAGTGAGCTGATTCATATTCATCAAACAATAACCAATTGCGTGTAATGTTACTGAAACCTTGGGATCTGAGTCAACACCCCGCGATATTTTTTTTTTAATTGCCAATGATCGTTTCAAGTAATCTAATGCCTCGGTGAGTCGATTCATATTCATCAAACAACGACCGATTTCGTGTAATGTTTCTGAAACCTTGGGGTCTGAGTCAACACCGAGCGATATTCATTCATACAGTAAATCGCCAATGATCGTTTCAAGTAATTGAATGCTTTAGTGAGTTGATTCATATTTGTCAAGCAACAAACAATTTTGTGTAATGTTACTGAAATCTTGGGATCTGAGTCAACACCGAGCGATATTTGTTTCTTAATTGCCAATGATCGTTTCAAGTAATCCAATGCTTCAGTGAGTTGATTCATATTCATCAAACAACGACCAATTGTGTGTAATGTTACTGAAATTTTGGGATCTGAGTCAACACCATTCGATATTAATTCATAAATTGCCAAGGATTGTTTCAAGTAATCCATAGCTCAAAAAAGGTTGAGGAGAACAGGGTTAAACAACAATCGATTTCGTGTAATGTTTCTGAAACCTTGGGATCTGAGTCAACACCCCGCGATATTCGTTTCTTAATGGCCAATGATCGTTTCAAGTAATCCAATGCTTCAGTGAATTGATTCATATTCATCAAACAACAACCGATTGTGTGTAATGTTACTGAAATCTTGGGATCTGAGTCAACACCGAGCGATATTCGTTCCGTAATTGCCAATGATCGTTTCAAGTAATCCAATGCCTCGGTGAGTTGATTCATATTCATCAAACAACGACCGATTTCGTGTAATGTTTCTGAAACCTTGGGGTCTAAGTCAACACCGAGCGATATTTCTTCATAAATCGCCAATGATAGTTTCAAGTAATCCAATGCTTCAGTGAATTGATTCATATTTGTCAAACAACAACCGATTACGTGTAATGTTACTGAAATCTTGGGATCTGAGTCAACACCCCGCGATATTCGTTTCTTAATTGCCAATGATCGTTTCAAGTAATCCAATGCTTCAGTGAGCTGATTCATATTCATCAAACAACGACCGATTGTATGTAATGTTACTGAAATCTTGAGGTCTGAGTCAACACCCCGCGATATTCGTTCATAAATTGCCAAGGATTGTTTTAAGTAATCCAATGCCTCGGTGAGTTGATTCATATTCATCAAACAACAACCGATTTCGTGTAATGTTTCTGAAACCTTGGGATCTGAGTCGAAACCCAACGATATTCGTTTCTTAATGGCCAATGATCGTTTCAAGTAATCCAATGCTTCAGTGAGCTGATTCATATTCATCAAACAATAACCAATTGCGTGTAATGTTACTGAAACCTTGGGATCTGAGTCAACACCCCGCGATATTTTTTTTTTAATTGCCAATGATCGTTTCAAGTAATCTAATGCCTCGGTGAGTTGATTCATATTCATCAAACAACGACCAATTTCGTGTAATGTTGCTGAAACCTTGGGATCTGAGTCAACACCGAGCGATATTCGTTCTTTAATTGCCAATGATCGTTTCAAATAATCCAATGCTTCAGTGAGTTGATTCATATTCATTAAACAACGACCGATTTCGTGTAATGTTACTGAAATCTTGGGATCTGAGTCAACACCGAGCGATATTTGTTCCTTAATCGCCAATGATCGTTTCAAGTAATCCAATGCTTCAGTGAATTGATTCATATTCATTAAACAACAACCGACTGCGTGTAATGTTACTGAAACCTTGGGGTCTGAGTCGAAACTCAGCGATACTTGTTTTTTAATCGCCAATGATCGTTTCAAGTAATTCAATGCCTTGGTGAGCTGATTCATATTCATCAAACAACAACCAATTGTGTGTAATGTTGCTGAAATCTTGGGATCTGAGTCAACACCCAACGATATTCGTTCATAAATTGCCAATGATCGTTTCAAGTAATCCAATGCCTCGGTAAGTTGATTCATTTTCATCAAACAACAACCGATTTCATGTAATGTTACCGAAATTTTGGGGTCTGAGTTAACACTTAACGATATTCGTTCATCGATTGCTAATGATTGTTTCAAATAATCTAATGCTTCAGTGAGTTGATTCATATTCATTAAACAACGACCGATTTCGTGTAATGTTTCTGAAATCTTGGGGTCTGAGTCAACACCCAACGTTATTCGTTCATAAATCGCCAATGATCGTTTCAAGTGATCTAATGCCGCGGTGAATTTATTCATTTTCATCAAACAACGACTGATTTCTAGTTGGCAGTTTGACAATTTTGTTAGTTGATTGTTCTCGTATATATCGTTTTTGCTGTATGGGATTGTTGATTTTTCAAAATTTAGTACATGGACAGTTGTTGTCAATTTTGTTTCAATTAAAGTGGGTTTGTTTGGAAAAGAATCAATGTATGGCTCTTTGATGCTATGGTAATTGCCTAAAATTTTTGTTAAAATATTTTCTTCTTTTTTGAAATATTCCAATGCTTCATCGTATTTATTTATATCCCACAAATAAATCCCGAACTCTTTGAAGTATTCGGCTGTTAATAAGTTATCCTGTTGTTCTTTTTCGGCTTCAATCAATATAGATTTATTTCCTGAGTTTTGTTCAAATGTGAATGTGTGACAACTATTAATTTTTGAGTCATTAAATTCTTTCATACAATCGTCAAATGGGAACAGTCTTGTTTTTTTCTCATTATCAATGTTTTTGTATTCCTGTGTAAGAGCTATAAACTTTTGTTTTTCTCCCAGACAATAATACAAACTGCTGTTAAATAATGTTGGATTTGAATAAAAATATTTTTTGTCAAGTTTAAATTTTTTGGAAATATCACATTGCAAGGCATATGCAGTTTGAAAGTAAGAAATAATATTTTTCTTTGTAACAAGATTTAAAAGCATTTGAATTGCTGTGTTTTTGTTTGTATTACTTTGAACAACATCGCTTTGACGCTGACATTTCATGTACCATTTTAAACGTATTTCACATGCTATTGCTACAGCATGCATCAATCTTTGTTTGGTATTTTCCTTGATTTTGCCTTTTGCCTCAAGTTGTTCAATAATATCAAAAGATGATGTCGCTTGAATGTTGTAAGCTCGTCCCAATGCTGATACAAACAAAGTTGTGCTTCTGTACATAACTTGTTTCAAATTTAATTCTTTACTTGGTAATAGTTCGAGAAGTGTACTTCTTGCAGCAAATTTGTCCAGATCTTTTAACATTTGACCTTTAATAGTGTCAATTTGGATTTTTTTGTCTTCTTCTTTGAGTATTTCGTGGACACTCAATTCAAAATTATCAAAAATGATTTTATCACCATAAATAAAACAGATTTTGGTAAGCATATCCTTTAAGTGGTATCCATTTTTTAAATCTTCATCTAATGTTAGATACTTGAGCATTTCATTGACAGGCTTGATTAGTTCGGTTTTCCATGTTTTTGTTTCAGTGAATTGTTGTCTACCAAGTGGGAATTTACACGCATGCGGCATCATACCGTCAAAACTAATACCGCGTGTTGTAAATGCATCGTAATACCAATCGCCATGTTTGGACTCTTTATTGTTTAACGAGTAAATTGAAACACTTGGAAGTATGGTTTCTTGAAGGTTTAGTACAACAGTTTGAAATATGACAGAAAACCATCTGAAATAATTGAGAACATTTTCTTTTTGCATTTCTTGTTGATATAGTTTTTCCAAAACAATGATATGTTCGAAATCCGAGTAAGGAGTAATTTCTTTTCTCGCTAAAGATCCCATTCCAATCACAGTGAATTTGCATGGTGCTTTGCCCATAACTTTCTCACAGTAGAGTGATAAATTTGCCATGATTTGAGTGTAGTCCTGTGTTATTTTGATTTGAAGATTTTTAATGTGATTGATTTTTTCCTGTTCTTGTTTAGATGAAAGATTTCTGTCCGTATCTTTAAAAATCTTTTCATTGACAAAGCTTCTCATGTTTTGAATTTCCTTTTTTACTTTTTCCGCTTCCTGTATCAAATCAGCACTTGTTTGTTCGGCACCGGCAAAATTCAAAATATCTGCACAAAGTAGTTTCAGATCAGCTTGAAGTTTTTCAACGTTTTGTGGAGATCTTTTGATTGCAGCATTATAGAGTGCAGCACTTTTAATTAAGTTAATCATAATTGAAGTGGAATTATTATGTTGAACTTGAATTCGGTTTTGATAATTGTGAGCCAGTTTATGAAAAATGGCGGCTGATTTTGTTGAGTTTGTTTCGTGACCTTTATCATTGCAAATTTGTTTTAATTTATCAGCAAGCATTTCTTCTTCAGCAATCAATAAACTTTTTTGGTTTATCTTTAGTTTCTTTGTCTCAGGTTCATTTAAATTAGATTCACTCATTATCGATCTTTGAGAATATTATTTATTTAAACAATCAAACTATGTTTACCAGCAAAGAGTTTTCGAACGGTTTAAACAAAATTATAGGAGGAAATTAAAAAATAATTAATTTGATACTAGAATTGAAAGCAGCGCAAGCAGTTATATTTTAAATATTGCCATACCTAAAACTATATAAAATTTTATTTTCAGTATATAATTTTGCCCGCTTCATAGAATTAGGTAAATTTGTAATTTGTGCTGTGAAAGTCAGCGTTTTGTTGTGTTACTGTATGGCCTGTGTGACGGAGTTAGAGCTTTAAGGGTTAGTGAGATCTAATGCCTTAGTTTGTGAGATTAGTGATTATTCTATTTGAATAAGCTACGTAGATTTAGTTTAGCCATCTGGGTGCTAGACGTAATTCTATTAGTCAGTGATCAGATTTGCGATTTCTTTTAATGAACTTCTTTGATTGAAAGAAGTTGCGATTTTAGTGATTGAAAATTCAGGTTTGAGCTCTCTATTTGAATGCTTTCTTTTGGACATACCATAGTCGCTCGCAGCAGTATTAGGTTTTAAGTAACAACATTGCAAAATTCTAGTTGAATTCAATTTAATATGAAAATAAATTGTTAAAGCGGAGCACAAAAGAGACAAGCTAAGAGGAGAAAAATACCTGAGGCAGCCAGAAACTCTCAGCGACTGAGTTCGTGGCTAACTCGACCAGAAACATTCAAAGCGAATGAGCAAGACGTCAGCATTCGTGAGACAGAATCTACTCCCCAACTTGTTGACGTTAACAGTTTCAACAATAGTGCCAATGAAAAAAATTCCGATACTACTAAAGATAGATCAGGTACAAGCAAGAATGACAACTTTCCCACCATTATTGTAAATTCAGAGATCAAGAAAGCAATTATTGCAGCAGTCCCAAACAACCTAAAGGACCTTTCCCTAAAGATCCGCTCCAAAGCGGTCGTTATTTTTAACAAGTTGTTACCATTATGTAACACAATCAGGTGTAAAACTACAAAAATATTGGTTATGTTATTCATCAAGCATGGGCCGTGTTTACTGCCAGCTCTGTTGGTTATTTTTTCATAAAAATGGCTCTCCAGGGATTTTTTACGCACTTCAAAACCCTTCAGGTACAACATCTGCCCACTAAAAGGATCTTGCCGACAGCAATCGATCATTTACCAATCAGAAAGCTCCATAGTTTGCAACGAAACAGAATTTAAATCCCGATATTATAACCACATGCAATCATTTGAAAATATAAAGAAAAGAAACGCCACAGAACTTTCCAAAACCTTCTGGAATGCCAAAGAATCAGGTCTCAATCCTACAATTAACTGGAAAATAATCAATCAAGTTATTCCCTATAAATAAGGACAAAAATGCTGCAATCTGTGCTTAACCGAAAAGTTAGAAATACTACTAGCAAACCAACCAATAATTCTCAATAAACGATCGGAACTTACAGGAAAATGTTGCCACAAAAACAAATTTAAATTAAATAAATTACCTACTTGATTTTGTATGCTTAAATTGCCATTATTTTTGTTCGTGTGTGCTTTCTTGTCCGTCATTATATCCGCTTATATTTTCCATTATCGTTCGCACCATTTTTTGCTCACTCTACTTTTTCATCTTATGCGATTTTTTTCTGTACCTTTTTATTCCTTTGTAGATTGCTTTCTTTCCTTTTATATCTTTCACCACACATCCAACTCTCTGTCCCTCACCTTCAATTGAATGCAAACCTCTATACCTGCATTTACTATATTTTGAGTTATTTTTTTCTTGTATGACGTCATAGGAATCGTATTATTTACTTAATTAATTTAACTATGTATTATTTATTCCACACGTATTTTTTTTACTACAAATAACTATATTTTTAATTTTCTAGTAACCACCTGATGATTCTAAGGATAAAACAGACCGTTGTGGTTTTTAAACAGTGATTGAATAAATTTTGTATTAAATTGCTCTGATTTTTTCATTGAGCACTCTGCAGGGAAGATCGATTTACTCCTGCAAGATATACATAGTATATGTATTTTTTTTTTTTTTTTGTAGAAACACGTGTCTAGTTCATGCGAATAACTGTTTGTTAAACAGCACTGTTACTTAGAGTTGTTTATCGCAAATATCTAGATTTGTCTAGAAGTCTGTATGCAATTTAACGCTTTCAATGTAGGATTTGAGCAATAACGATCATGAACATTCTGAAGCTTTTACCATTACCACCGCACAATACTATGTGAAAAAAAATTATATGGTGTCGTAAAATTGACGGGTCTTAGTCACGGCTTCCATAGCATCTTTTAACACCAAATGGTGTCGTAAAATTGACGGGTCTCAGTCACGGCTTTCAAAGCATCTTTTAACACCAAATTTAAATTGTGCGGAGCACAAGGCACATATTAAGCATGTGGAGCCACATCTTGGATCTTGCAATGCAAGCCGGAGTACTTCCCGCTCATCATTGCAGTGCCATCATATTCTTGTCCACGGCAGTTTTTTAGGTCAACCCCCTTATGCTAAATGGAATTCGTTATCAGTTTGTGCAATCCAATAGCAGATGAATCCTCGACTTTGATAAATGAGATAAACGCTTCCACAACTTTCAGTTCTGATGGCGTTTTATTATCGTGGAAATCGATTTTGACGTAACGAAATCCTCGACTTTGATAAATGAGGTAAACGCTTTCACAACTTTCAGTTCTGATGGCGTTCCATCATCGTGGAAATCGATTTTGACTTAACGAAATACTTCACTTAATTATTTCACTTCAATTATTTGTAGGATCGTGGTACATGTCCCAGCATACAACACCTCTGCTTTGACGTAACCAGAAATTACATTTTGCGGTTGCTTTTAATTTCAGATAATCGCTTGATGAGCCAAATTTAATGGCGAAAGAGACTGTTGCCAATTTTAAATAAATAAATTTTGTCTGCAGTGCTTGTACTTAATTTGATATATATATATATATATATAATATTATTGTTCACGAAATTTAATTTTGAGCTCTAACTTGGTTATTGAGCACTTTTGAAGCACTGATTTCGCAACATTGTTATCACTTTAACCCATTTCATTCCATAAGCCCCATTTGGGGATCACACTTTAGAGTGGAATTTCTTCTTTATTTGAAGGTTTTACGAAATATAAATTAATTTACATCATTGTAGAGACATTATATTTAAATTCGCATTGATAAACTTTTACATTGAGTATATTTTTTGTTCTAAATTTCATCTCAAATTTGTACTATTTTCCAATTTTCGACTTCATAACTTCAAGGGAAGGTTTTATTTGTAAATTTCAACATGCCCATCAAATATAAAGTAAATGTATATATTTATCATAGTGCACTGTATTTGGTCTCTCTATCTTACATTATTCATTTTTGGGTATGTTGAATGATGAAAGCCCCAATTGGGGATTGTGGTATTTTGCCTACATTTTTACCTTTTTTTCAGATGAGTAAACCTAGAAAGTTTATGAACATTGACGAGGCTGTGGAGTTTTTAGAAACCATGGAAGATAAAATACCAACAAATTGTCAACATGAGACTGTTGATATTATAGAGCTTCCACCAGAAACTGTTGATGAAATGGCTGATGCCGAAGAATTCGATGATGAAGAAATAGGTGAAACTCAAATTGTGGATGTGCCAGGAAATGTTGAAGTTTATGTAGGTACAGATGATGAAAGTGAAGATGTGTGTGAAGATCAAGCATCAATAAGGAAATCTAAGCGTGCAAAAATAGTACTAAAGGAAATCCTCAAATGGAAGAAATCTGCACCAAAGCCGACTGTACCCACAATTGATAACTACAATAACAAACCTGTCATGGAAGAACTAATTCGTGAATTTATTGACAAAAATTCATTTGAATTGTTTATGCTCATCATGAGTGGCATATTTGAAATCATACAACACCAAAGCCAAATTTATGCTGCACAGAAGAATGATCCAAGTTTCCACTGCACCATTGAAGATTATATGGTATTTGTTGGCATTCTTTTGCTTTCTGGGCATCGCCCTTATCCGAAGCAAGAACTGTATTGGAGTCTACATCCCAACTTTGACTGTCCAATTATTAGGGAAGCCATGTCCAAAAACAGGTTCATGGCATTGAAAAAATACTTTCATCTGAACAACAACCTAGAAATTCCTGAAAATTGTAAGAACCGTTGTTTCAAAATACGTCCTTTGATAGAAAAAATGAAGGAAAACTTCTTGCAATTTGGGTATTTTAGTGACAAATATTCCGTAGATGAAAAGATAGTAGGGTACTATGGTTGACACCCCATAAAACAGTTTATCAGGGGAAAACCAGTACGATTTGGATTCAAGGAGTGGGCACTGTGCAGCACATCTGACTGTACCTACAAGTTTTATGTGTATCAGGGAGCCAATGCACAACCGAGACCAAAGGATGTTCTACTTGGCACAGAGGTGGTTTTGAATCTTCTTGAGAAAATACCTTCTGGTGTCTCTGTTTTCTTCGACAATTTCTTTACCAACATGGATTTGATGAAGAGTCTTACAGAACTTGGTATCAAGGCTTCTGGTACTGTCAGACTCAACAGACTTCCTGGAAATCCTTTAGGAGCAAAGAAGGATTTGATGAAGAAAGAAAAGGGATTCCTGAAAACTGCTGTTGATGCAATTTCTGGGTTGTTTGCTTGCATTTGGAAGAACAATAGCATTGTTAGTGTATTGTCAAATGTTGATGGAGTAAATCCAACGAAACAGGCAAATCGTCGAGGCCAACCAGTTCAAGTATCCAAGAGCATCACGGAATATAATGCTGGTATGCTCGGGGTAGATTCGGCTGATTGGAAGACTCAGAAGTACAGAGTGGGCATAAAGAGTAAAAGATGGTATTTCTCATTGGTAACTCACTGTCTGGATGTGGCTGTTGTTAACAGTCATATATTGTACAGTCTTCTTCATCCGGAAGAAAAAATGGACCTCCTTGACTTCAGAGTGTACGTAACAACAGCATTGCTGAAAACTGACAGCAATTTAATACCTAAAAAGCCTGGTGTCAAGGTCCCGAGATTACCACAGCCACTCAACCTTATCGGTGAAAAGCATTTTTTAGAAAGAACTGATGATGGGAAACAAAGAAAATGCAAGGTGTGCAAGAAAAATGCCAGGAAGCAATGTGGACAGTGCAACCTTGGATTTCATGTACAGTGTTTTGAAGCATACCATTCCAACTAAAATTAACTCAAATATGTGACTTTGTGTGGTAGTTTTGTAATTGCAATGATATTATTATCATAAAGTTTTAAATAAATGTCTTCTAATTTGAATATAGCAATTTATAAGTAATACGCCTACATTCCATGATCCCCAAATGGGACTAGTCCTAAAATCACAGTAAATATTTCTTAATTTTTATGAAACTTATACATAGTCTTAATAGGCCCTATATCAACTATTATACACTAAGTAAATCAAATTTCTTTGCCCTCTTGAATTCTGGAATGAAATGGGTTAATATGGTAGAGCACTTTTATCAGCAGCTTCATCATGGAGTTAAAGCAAGTAAATTTAATTTCGAGCTCTAACTTGGTTATTGAGCACTTTTGAAACACTGACTTCGCAACATTGTTATATATATATATACGAAAGTGCTAAAATAATTAAAAATTAAAAAAAAAGTTGAAAATTTGAAATCCACCGCAGTCTGCTTCGCCAAAGACGGCTCATCAGATGGAATTTGTGAAATGAAAAAACATAGAATGTAAAAATATGTAAAAGGCGGAAATATTTTTATATTGACTGTCACTCAATTTATCCACTAAAACAAATAATCCTCTAAGAAAACGTTAACAGTTACACACGCAAGTCGGCTACGTCCGCACTGAGCATAAACAACTTGGTCTGATTTAAAACAACAAGGAAACACATAACACTGCATAAAAACGTCATACGATAGAAATCGTAAAGAAACAAACAGGTAGGAGTAAAGTTTGGTCAGGCGACACAGAAAAGAAGCGGAAAGAGTAAGTCAAAAAGATTCAAGTGAAATTGCGTAATTTAAATTTGTTCATATGACGACATTTTCCGTTGAGTTCCGTTCTTTTGTTGAGGGTTGAGCTTGCATCTGCCTGTAAGATTGTAAGTTTTTCTTTGAGGCATAGATTGCAAGACTTTGCCCCCGGATGATATGGGGCTGTATGGGCCACGATACTCCATTTTATGCGGGGGTTTTTTCCTGCGTCCTTGGCCTGCCAAAAAGCTTTAGAGAGTTCGGTGGCGTTACTCTTTCTCCGGTATTTGAAGCTTTGGTTATGGTTATTGAAGCGGCGATTATATCGAAGCATAATAAAATCGTGCTGTCCAACAAGACTACTGCTAATAGCACCACACCACCGTGCAATTGCAGAAACAAAGTCAGTTGTCCGTTGGAGGGAAAATGCCGCGAAAGCTCTATTGTTTATAAAGCATGCTTACT
>OY796880.1:63349794-63427903 GCA_963680785.1 Diplosoma virens | reverse complement strand
TTTTGATTTTAAAAAAATTTCAGTCTCCACCTCATATGGAATTGAAAGAAGGAGTTGGTTTTTTAAGTTCAAAAGTTATTTCTATTAATGCTTCCTGCAATAAAGGAGGATATGTACCCGGTGAACCAATTCTAGTTTCTTTGGAAATTGACAATAGGTCTGACAAAGACATATCGGAAATAAAAGTGGTTTTAGAAGAAGTTAGTTTTTCTAAGTGTTTGATTACTTCTACAATAGACTATTGCTTAGGGTGTTTCATTTTTTTACCACTTTGAATTTCAAAATGCCTGCGGTCTCTACCAGTGGTATATTTGGGTGAAAAGTTTACACCCCAAATTTTTCAATTATGACATCATATTGAGGTAGTCCATGACATTCGAAATTTTGAGAGTCTGATTTTTTACAATTTGGCTGTATCTCCTCAACTGCTTATTGTAGATTGACAAAATTGGTTTCAAAATGCAGAGAGTAGTTGGTTTTCTATACCTGATATCTAGAGAAAACTTTTGTCTATCTCCTTCAGAAAAAAAGTTTTTTCAAAAAAACTAAATTTGCGCTTATTTTCATTGTGCTGGAGCATTCCAGTGAAAAATTTTTCTGTTTTTTTCCACTTTTAGAAGCTTTTGCAGAGCAAAGCCTACAAATTGTCTTAAACTGAGGTTATTTTATAAATTTGTCTAAAAAGAGAACAGGTTTCAATTGTTTAGCCATGGCTTTGATAAGTAGTAGGCCTATTACGAAGTCAATGCAAACCTTTAAAGACCATGAGAAAAACATATTCCCTCTTAATTCTGATGTAGTTGGACATTACTTTTACTTGAGAAATCAGTGAACTGTAACTAATCCTAAGTATTTTATCAAACTACCCTATTGCAAAGATGTGAAAGATCAACTGTTGTTAGACGTGTTAAGTATATGGACAAAATCTATTCTTCCTTTACTTAGCAAACGGAGGATAAAAGCAAAGTTGAAAGATTTAATAAATAGATATAACGCTTTAAGAAAGAAAGAAATAAAGCATGGAGGTAATAAAATGGATGAATAGTGGTTACATAAGTTATTTGACATATGCACATGCAAGTGCTCAATCCCCAAAAACCCATTGATTAACAACAAAAAGTTAGTGTGCAGCTGCAAGGTAGCTAATTGGTTATGATGTCCATACTCTGGAATGTTTGTTCCACACAAATAAAATTTATCTTGCCCATGTAATCTCCTATGTTGATGGCAAAAGAAAAGGTCCTGGAGCAATGCAAGATGGAGCTTTGTTTAGCAGAATATCAGTGTTAGACAAACCAAATAATGAAACATTAATACCAAGGGATCAATTGGACATTCTGGTAACCAGAATTGCTGCTGTGCACTTGAAAGCCAAGCTTGAGTGGTTTTCTCAACAATAGAGCAATAAAGTAGAAAACTACAGTTTTAGGAATAATCAGCTATGCATGCTGGTCTTGGCATGCCATATCATAACCAATATTCCACAAAATTTGAAGAACCTGCTTTTTTATAAGCAAGAACAAATTTTCCATTCTCAATGGATTACTATTGCAAATGGTTATATGAAAACACTTATTTTTAACTTAAAAAATTTCACTGATACTCAGAAAAACAAGCTTCAGAAGATAGTTTCATACATTGTTTATGTTTATGTACCATCATTTCTGATAATACATTTAAACCCCAAAGCTCTAGAGCAGGGATGGCAAACCTTTGTTGTAGGGTGGGTCAAAAATGACAGTTTTTTGAAACTTACATTAAGTTGGGTCATTGGCTAAAAAAAGTTGAAGACTAAAAAAAAAGTCACTTCCCATCAGTATCTAAAATTTCTAATTTCAGCCAAAATTCAAGGTAAAGACAAAAAAAAGTCTGCACCATCCAATCCAGTGGTCCCCAAACTTTTCAAGCCGGGGGCCGGATTTAGATTTTTTGGACCTTCTCGGGCCAAAGCAAGAGAAAAAAAAGTCTTTGATTTGATTTCTAAATTTGCTATTTTTCTCTGAAAATTGCACTGATCTATAAAAAAAAAAGAAAAGGTCTTCACTTTGATTTGAGCTCTAATGTTGCTATTTTTCTCCCAAACTCTTGGTATGTTCTCCAATGAAAAGAACAAGGTATAAACCTGAAACTGGATGTTCCGATATAATTCTATCTAACTGTGGCTCAAAGTGAGTGTATACGTTTTTGAAAAAAGCTTTGCAGGCCGGATGAAAAACCTTAATGTGCCAGATTGTAATTTGGTGACCACTGGTCCAATCTGTCCTAAATTAATGTTGCAGACTAAAAATGCCAGAAATTTCAGAACATCAGGTGGGTCATTGAATTTCAACTAGTGGTCACAACATGACCCGCAGGTCAGTGGTTCACCATCCCTGCTCTGGAGAGTCCTTTTTTTCCTTATTTTATGGTGATGTGTTTCGCTGTTTTGTTGAAATCGACCCAAATATCACTGATGTTGTTATGAAATATTTCTTGGCTCATGCATCACAATGGCTTTCTTGAAAAATGTTGCTTTAAGTGTGCATGCCAAAGTTGTAGCATACATTGCTGAAGCAGTTAAAAGTTCAGAAGCCCCATGTATATCAATGACTCATGTTCAACCATTGTTTTGAAAGTTGATTGATAATCACAATCGCTCAACTGAACAAAGATTTAGAAGATTGAAAGAACTGATCAACAAAAAAATCCGAGATGAGCCAACTCAACTTACTCATTTTGATTTGCATTTGCATACTTATTTGTGTAATATGGAAATTAGTGAATTTTGAGTAACAAAAAAAGCTTGCAAGTTGTGCTGGTTGTTTTGCGCGTGTAAATAGTAAATTTATGCTATTCATGCAAGTTAGATGTAGTAGACAGTATGCTTTGTTAGGCAGTAGAAAAATATGCTTTTTTTAACAATGAGCTTAAACATAATGCAGAAGAACAGCACATACGAGGTGTGTTTGAAAAATATCAGGACTGTATGCTTTGCACAAACAACACTTGCAACAGTGATAAAAGCTTTGTTTTTTAAGATGGCGCAATGTCTTGTGGTTGTAAAAATGTAGTTTCAGCATTCTGTGACAATCATATGCTTTTTTACAGGCTTTTCTTGAAAGGTGCTTTACTGTAGTTCGTTTTGGGATAATTTATTTAGTAAATATTTTTTTCTTTTTTTTTCTTTTGTTAACAAATAATGAGCATTGAACAAAGAATCAACTTGAAGTTTCTCGTTCGACTTGGAAAAACTCCAACTGAAACATTCAATTTGCTCCAAGAAGTTTATGGAGATGCTATGATGTCAAGAACTCGGATTTTTGAGTGGCACAAGAGGTTCAGAGAGGGAAGAGAGGATGTGGAAGATGATCCTAGGAGTGGAAGGCCAACAACAAGCAGAACAAACGAAAATGTTGAGCGTGTGAGAAAAAAAGTGCGCAGTGACTGCTGCCTTACTGTTGGAATGATAGCAGATGAGTTGAGCATGAATAATGAGAGGGTGTGGAGGATCATTACAGAAGATCTGGGGATGAGGAAGGTTTGTGCAAAAATGGTACCAAGGTTGCTGAATGATGGGCAAAAGGAAAATCATGTGCAAGTGTGTCAAGACATCCTGAAACAACTTGAAATTACACCAGATCTGCTGAGTAGAGTTGTTACCGGTGATGAGTTGTGGATCTTTGAGTACGATCCACTCACCAAACGGCAGAGCCTTGAATGGAAGAGTGCATCCTCACCAAGACCAAGAAAGCAAGGCTGTTCAAGTCCAAAATTAAGGTGATGCTGATTGTTTTCTTTGATGTTCATGGAATTGTTCATCTAGAATTCTTGCCACAGGGCCAAACCATTAACCAGTATGTTTACAAAGACATCTTGCGACGTTTGATGCGTTCGGTAAGGGAGAAAAGAAGAGAATTGTGAGAGACAAAGTCATGGCTGCTTCATCATGACAATGCTCCTGCTCACAATGCCTTAAGCATATGACAATTTCTTGCAGAAAATAACATTGCCGTGCTGGAGCAACCACCCTACTCGCCAGATCTGGCTCCCTGTGATTTTTTCTTATTTCCTAAGCTCAAGGGAGTCATTAAAGGAACCCGTTTTCAAGACTCAAAAGCCATAACAACAGCCGTAACGAAGGAACTACGAGCGATCCCAATGGAATCTTTCCAGAAATGCATAGAAGCATGGCGGCAGAGATTAGAAAAGTGCATTCGAGCTCAAGGAGATTACTTTGAAGGGGACAAGTTGTAATTTTTACATGGCATTTCGAATAAAATAATTATTTACACAGTCCTGTTACTTTTCAAACAGCCCTTGTATACCATTCAAAATTTAGCTTTAGGATGACAAAATTTAAGTTTTTTAACTTTTTTTGTGAAGAAGATAGACAAAAGTTTTCTCTAGATCAGGTATAGGCAGGGTTACCATTTCTTGATTATTTTCTAAGATTTGTGCTTATTTTTATGTATATTGTTTTAGAAAATTTTAATGTGCTTATTTTTAAGAAATGTGCTTATTTTAGAATTAAGTACTTATTTGGGCTTATTTTTTCTCATTCTGTTTTAGTTTTCCACAAAATTTCTACAAAACACTACAAAAACTACAAAATTCACTTATTACAAAGTTTTCACTGAATGTCCAAAGGAAAGAAGTTGTTTTTTTGTTAAAAATCAAGTAAAGGCCTTTTTTAGTCTTTAATTTAGTGCTTTCCAACCCCTGGGTTGCAACCCAAAAGTAAGTTGCAGATGACTGCAAACGTGTAAAAATTAAATCACTACTTTTTGGGGATGAAAATTGAGAACCCCAAGGCAGATTCTTCTTTGAACATTAATTTTTAAACTTCCTGAGATAACCAAAATTTAGATTACAAGTTTTGGATGGGTCACCAAATCTTTGCTTTCTATTTTCACTTAGCATTTAAGTCACCACAAAAAAGGTTGAAAAGTACTGCTTTAATTAAATGCACAAACCATTCAAAACCAAGCAAAGATCAAAAAAAGGTCTCCACTGTGCAAAAAGGAAAAATAAATGACATTTTTTAGGCTTTCATTTTGTTAGTTATACTTATTTTTTGGTCAGTTTGGATGGTAACCCTGGGTATAGGAAACTGACTATTCTGTGCATTTTGACACCCATTTTGTCAATCTACAATAAGTGGTTGGGGAGATATGGCCAAATTGCAAAAAATTGGACCCTTAAAATTTCAAATGTCATGACCACCTCAATATGACATCATAATTGAAAAAAAAATTGGAGTGTAAACTTTTTACCCAAAATATCACTGGTAGGGACCCTAGGCATATTGAAATTCAAAAGTGTTGAAAAAATAAAACAACAAAATATTGCTATTTGTATAAAGACCTGTTTATAAAAACAAATTACTAGTCCTTTTTACTTCTTTGTATAGTTGAACATCAGTATAAATACATATTTTTCTCTATTGGCAAATTTGATTTTGGTCTCACATTTCAAGTAGCAACCATAGACTTAGTCATGTTTTTGTTGCCTTTGCCAGCTGAACCTTAACCTATTAATTTTAACATTTACTATAACATTTTTAGAAATCTGCTTTTATTGGCAAAGGTCTTGGTAGTCTTCGAAGAGTAGATAAAAGAACAGCAGCAAAATTGGTTGAAACAGTGGAAATTAAAAGTAAGAAGCCAACAAGTGCTATATTTTTCGGGTGTATTCATTCTGTGTAATTCAGGTTGAAGTGAGCTGTTTTTTTGAACTTAACTGACACTTACCAGGATAAAAATGACTTAAAATGAAAAGTGAATCAAAGTTAGATTGGTAGAAAGAATAACAAATCTTGTTGGCCTAAAATAAATCGATAAAAATGACAAGTAAAAAAAGTTTCAAAGTTTCATTTCATTTTTTATTTCATTTCTATATTTATCCTCCTGACTCACAGGAAAGCAATGGAGGCACTATACCTAGAGCAACAATCACCCCAACTGCTTCCGGAGATACCAAGATATTGCTGTCCAGTTGTAAATCTTTTTATTTTTTTATTTTTATAGAACTATCACTAAAATTTAGAACTGCTTGCTAAGACTGCCAAGCAGGAGAAAGTGCCGTAAAGTGTCTTTCCCAAGGACACAACAGATTGGTGCAAGTAGGTTTTGAACCAAGATCATGTTGATCACAATCACTGTGCTCTTAACTTGAAAGAAATTATTTGTTTATGTAAATTTGTTTCAAGAGTTTTAATTTATATGGTGTCCAATGGAGACAAGTAAAAAAGGAGCATCCCTGTGAAAAAATTGCTGATTTTTTCTTTCTCTAGTGAAGAGTGCATTATAAATTTCTACAAGATCTTTCCAATAACACTGACATTGTAGAATGATGTTTTTTTTGAACTACTGTAGCTAGAATTAGAAGAATCTAAGAAGGTGAATTATAATTACTAATAATAGATTTAGAAATGAGGTATTTGATGCATTCTTGCTACTGTTGGGATGTCCACCTGCCCTATGTACTGATTATTATGTTAGAACCAGAAATAACATAAAACATTAGTACAAGTATGAAAAAAATGAAATAGTTTTATTGTCAACTAAATTTCTTAAAACTCCAATAGTTTTTCTTGTACCTGCAAGAACAACTTGCAAGATAAACAGCAATCTGTTTTACCATGACACTGCCTGTGGCCGACACCTTTTGGAATATTTCCAATTGGCTTTTTAGTATCAGTGACAAAAATTCCTAATTCTTGTGTATGTTTTTCCTCTTTTCATTTGTCTGGCTAAGAACAAGTATGAATTAAAACTCTTGAACCAAATAAATGCAAACATAATAAATTTGTTCATTGTTTAAAACTTTTGTTAATGCTTTCTTCTCTTTGGTAAATTTTTTTATCTATTTTCAAACAACAGAATTTGTTTATTTTGATTTTTTTCTTTTTCTGCTACTGTTTAAATTAGTTTGAGTCGTATTGCTTTACATTTTTAACAATTATGTCCCAAAGAGCGTCTTTACTTTAAAATGTCACTACTTCACAATTCACACTTCCCTGCAATGTTCAAATTTTTTTGTCTGGCCATTCTGTTTTAAATGAAGTCAGTATTTTTGGTGAGTAATGTGACTTCATTTTTTGTATTTGTTGTATAGTGCCTTTCTCAAAAGACAATAAAAATCACTTGGGTACACTGATAATCAAACTGCGTCCTTTTGCTTGAAAGTCAGAATGTTATCACACTGTGTTATTCCGCTGAACAATGTTAATATTTAAGCTCTTTACAGCCAATAGGTTCTTCCTGGAAGTTGTATATATTATTTTACTACATTAATGCTTTGCTAATAAAAAAAAAGCCAAATACTACCATACTCCAAAAAAAAGAAAAAAGCAATTTACAAATATATTTGTATGCTTCTTGAACTTCTCACCATTTCCGTTTATACTGAACGCCAAGCAGGGAAGCTGTTAATATTGTTTTTTCTGATTTTTTGATATGAGTAATTACAAAAGCTAGTTCTATTTTGTTGTGACGTGACCCTAAGTTTTATCGAAGCACAGTGGTTTTACAAACAAAATTTGGCAAATTTATGTTGACAAACATTTTTAGTTTCTTTGCTCCTGCAGAAAAAATAAGTAGAAGGTTAAATACTTTTTTGTCCAAGCTGGCGGCTTCATAAGTATGTTTGGTAAATTGCTGACATAACACTTGTGAGCAATTTTTGTTTCTTAGGCAAATGTCAAATTGTCTGGCGTGGCAACTTAAGAGTTCCCAGTCTTCCGCCTTCTGATCTTCCCGGATGTTCGATCATTGACTTGCAATATCGATTGCTGGTAAGATACTGTTGTGCTTTTTTCAAAGTGAGATATCAATATACAAAAGTTAAAAATTGCTTTGCTTTTTTTTACGAGACAGTTACGTATAAAAGCGAATCTACTGTATCTACAAGTACAGCTAAAGATCTTTAAAGTTTGGTAACACTGATAACTGATACATTGTTTTTAGGTAAGCTTAAAATGCGGAACATTTAGCAAAATCTCCTTCAAATTACCTTTCATAATTGGAACCATTCCGCTCAAGATTGATGATCAAACTCAATTTTCACAGCCTAGTAAGTATTTAACATGATTTTAAATGAACAAACAACCTTCTTGTACTTGGTAAATATTGTCGTTACAATCGGTGCAAAGATTATTGTTGAATCTGCTTATTTGCTTCTTATATTTTCAATAATTTTACAATTACAGTATATATTTATTAAAATAAATATTGCTCTAAAAAAAAGAAAATTTACGAGAAATTGTTTTAATATTTAGTATCAATAATTTAGCAGATCAATTAGTAATAAGCATTTTTAGACCAAAATTTTGAAATAATTTCCCTTGACGATAGATCTTACCTCAAATGTTCTATTTGATTGCGTAACATACTTTTTTGTTAAAATAAGTTAAAATCTATTTTTACCTTATGTCATTTTCAATTATCAGCAACAAATCAGAAGAATCCAAATTACTAAAACAAGCAACCTTGCTAAAAAACATCAAATATCAATCTTGAATTTGACTAATAATAGTAAAGAGACTAAATTGATTGAGGAAAGCAATAATCGAATCTATATAGAAGACTATTCCGTTTTTAAGATCACCAGACACAAACTTCTCGATCTTTGAGCTTTGTCAACGCTTGGCGTACGACTTTTGTTTTATTGAATTTTGTACGCCGGAATTTTAATAAAAGAAAAACTTAACCTGAGCATGCACTTCTGCTAGGCGCCATGTTTAGACCATCCCTTGGCATTTTAATGTTCTGCGTTCTCACATCCAATCGATTAAAATTGCTTGGTTCGATCCTTTTGCGTTCTTTTAACTTCAAATTTTCTTTTTCACTTATCAATCTAACAGCAACTTTTATTTGACTTAATGACTAGAATTATATCCTATTTGACTTCCAATACATCTAAACCACCATTTCATCTTGTAATAAACACCCTACTCTTTATTTTTTTGTAGCAACGAGTTTTTCGCCATGGCTGCTGGTTTCTACGATCGTGACGACGCCTTAAATTTCTCCACCTTTTACTGCTCGTCTTGGTTTATTAATTTAAGTCGAAGACGTCTTATTTAATCTGATTTGTTTCAATACAAGATCCACACAGTGTTTTTTGTTATCTCCTGAACTCTCTTTACATCGCTCTTTTAGCCTCAGATATTCACAGGCACACTCTTTTGTGTAGCGATTGTTTTTCGGAATTGCAAAATTGCTATGGTACTCGATTTTCTTCGACACTGTATATGTAATTGGCCATTTTCTACCCTTTCTCGACCTTTAATTCCGATTGTAAAATTTTCTTGACTTTTAATGGTAATGTAAACATGGTAGTAGTTTGTTTTTATTTGCATCCAAAAGAACAGCCGATGACTGAAAACAAAATAAAGCAAAGGTCGCAAATAGGGAAAGGGCAACTAAACGATATAAGTCATAACCTGCATAAGGATATTGTGCGTGGTCACCGCAACGGTAAAACATAATGTCTGGAGCGCGGTACAACTTTCAACAAAAAGCAAAGATCCAATGCTGTTGAAAACATTTTTATTTGAACGGGTGACGTTTTGAGAGTTGACTTTCATCATTGTCAAAGCAAAATACAGTTTTGAAAAAACCAAACTGAATACTTTGAAGACTGTTACGTCACAAGAAAAAATTTAAATTACGTTTTTAATTTTTTCTCGTTAATTACGTACAAGTTTGATTACGTTCTAAATCAGGGTTCTTCAACGGGGGCGATTAGGGGCGATTTAAACAATTTGAAAAATTGGGGGGCGATTTTAAACAATTGGGGGGCGATTTCACAATTACAAATATTGTTATAAAACGATAACTAAAAATGGATACGTTGAAAACGTTCTCGCTGATTTGTGCTACTGATGGAGCTCCAGCCATGGTAGGCAGGTATCGCGGGTTTGCTTCATTACTCAAAGAAAAAATACCCAATCTATTTACTGTGCACTGTGTGCTTCACCGTCAGCATTTGGTAGCAAAGCGTCTTTCTCCACGTCTGCAAGAATGTTTGGGAGTTGCCATCAAAGCAGTTAACAAGATAAAAGCCAACGCTAAAAATGACCGATTGTTTCGACAGCTATGCGAGGTAAACGATGAAGAGTTCGAGCATCTCCTTCTCCATACGGAAGTTCGTTGGCTGTCGAAAGGCATATTTCTGGCAAGGTATTGCAAACTTAAAAACAGCGTGGTGGAGTTCCTTGGTGAAGATTCTGACCTTGCCAAAGATGTAATTGCCTGCCATCAAGATAACAGTTATCTAGCTGATTTTTATGAAAAAATTAATACAGCAACGGACAAACTCCAAGGTAAAAAGATTACTTTGGTTCAAAGCAAAACTATAATACGTGGCCTAATCAACAAACTTGAGCTCTACCAGCAAAGTTTGAGCAGAAGAAAGTTCGATCACTTCTCTCGTCTGTCAAAAATGTCTGATAGTGTCACTGACGAACATTTGCTTGTTTACGTTGAACACCTGAAAGCTGTGATAGAAGACATGAAGGTTCGCTTTAAAGATCTGCTTGACCTTGAAGTTTTTCCGTGGCTAGTGGAACCATTCGCCACTAACATCAATGACTGCGATTTCACCATGCAAGAAATGCTGATAGACCTGCAAAGTGACGAAGAAGCGCGCGCAATCTTCAGGGCACATGGATGGGCAGCCTTCTGGATTAAGTGGAAAAACCGATTTCCGCAACTGTGGGAGAAAGTAGAGCTCTTTATTTTGGCCTTTCCAACCACATATATTGCTGAACAAGGATTTAGTGAAGTGCTCTACATGCGAAATAAATATCGCAATAGACTCGACATGAATGCGACTGGGGGAGATTCAATTCGACTGAAGCAGACTAGCTTGATGCCAGCTTTTTCTAATCTTGCCGAGCAGCATCAGCCGCAAGGGTCGCATTAGTTTCATGAACTGTTGCATTTTAATAAATTGCCATTGCTTTTATTTGTGTTTTCCTTTTAAAAGCTTCTTAGATATATTTCGGGAAAACTTTCAAACGAAAGTACAGTAATCGTTTTTATGGGGGGCGATTCGGACCAACATTTTTTGAAAAGGGGCGATTTCATAAAAAAGGTTGAAGACCCCTGTTCTAAATAAATATAAAGCGACCGAACTTTGATCAATGTTTAGCGATAGTGCTTCATTTTGTATTAACAATGTTTCTACGCCAATTGTGAGAATGTGCAAAAAGGTTAAGATGAAAGTCAATCCAGTGTTTCGGGTTTTCTATTAAATGTTTGGAGACGTCCGTATTGTTTTTATAAAGTCTGGGATTGTGTTTTTTTTATTCTGGTTTCATGGTTTCGTTTTATCTGTCCAATGCAACTATCGCCACAGCTACAAGTAATTTTGTACACAACATTTGA
Organism: Diplosoma virens; assembly: GCA_963680785.1. Taxonomy (NCBI): domain Eukaryota; kingdom Metazoa; phylum Chordata; class Ascidiacea; order Aplousobranchia; family Didemnidae; genus Diplosoma; species Diplosoma virens. The sequence continues at coordinate 63,416,531 of OY796880.1, read as the reverse complement.
CCGGCGAACTACTGATTGTTTATCTTTATAAGTAAAATATTTTTTAATGTCAAAAGTCTCTTCCACAAAAATGATGTTAAAATTGGGTTTTTTTTAAAACGAAAGTAATTTCTTTTTTGATTTGTTACGAAATATTTTGAAGAAAAGGTAATTTTACGAAAAAAACTTTTGATGGATCCTTTTGAGTAGGTTGGCTACTAGTACTTATTTGCTTTAAAAACTGTTTGAGATAATTTGAAATTTGCTTTTCGAGAAAAGAATTTGGAAATCCATTTTTTGTCTAACTGCAACGGAAAGCTTTACCATTCTTTATGAATTAATATATAGGTACTGGAAATTTTAAATGCTCTGTCAAGTGATGTTAAAACTAAGTATATTTGTATTTATTTAAATTGAATATAGCTGTCCCATTTCGTGTATACTGTAATTCTGCGTAAGTTAGTTTCTTAGAAAAATTTGTTTCAATAATGTCTTCAGTTTTCGTAATTCAGGAAAGGAAAATCTTTTTTTTTTTACAATTCTTTAATAAAAATTATATTTGCATGAATTGAGTTAAATCAATTAAAAGTAACATCAATTTTAATTTGATTATCGAAAGCCAAAAATAGGTCATCTACGTATTGATAAATAGTGAAAGAAATAATTGTTTTTTTTTAACCTCATCAATGAGCAAGCTCATAAAGATGTCTGCCAGAGCTTGAATTAAAGGAGAGCCCATAGCTACACCGTCTATTTGTTTGTATAACTGTTGTTGAATTGGAGTGTTGAGTTAGTTGTGGCCCATAACAGTAGTTTTTTAAGTGGGTTTATTTGATCCATAAATTGTTATAGATTTGTCTATAAACAGCTTTTTCAAAATTAAGTTTAATGTAAAATTAAGGGAAATATTTGTAAACAAGCTTTTTACATTAAAACTAACCCAAATTTTTTTGTGTAAATCAGAAATTTTAGTTATTTTTTTACAAATTTAAAGGAATTTTATAATAGTTGGATGATCGCGAAATTCTTTTAAAAGGTCATTTAGCAAACTGCAGTTTCGTAGCAATAACCTCCAATTGACGATAAAATAGATGTTAGGGCAGTGCTTCTCAATCCCTGGTTTGCGACCCAAAATTGGGTCGCCGACAGCTGTAGTTGTGTAAAAGTGAATCACTAGTTTTTAGGAACGAAAATCAGAAATCGGAGACAGATTCAACGACAAGAACTTTATTTTTATTTTTAGAGATCGCAAAGGTTTTTGGGACGAAACTCAAGAAATCCGAGACAGATTGAAAGTGAAGACCTTTTTTTAGAGATCACCACGGTTTGGGGAAAAAATAGAGATCTTTATCTTTGCAATAAAATCTGTAAAAAGATTAGGTTGCCAATTTTTTTTCTATTTTTGCTTAAGATTTGGGTCGCCACAAAAAAAGGTTGAGAAACACTGTTTCAAGGAACGTTATCTTTATGTAGCTTAGAAACATCATATAGGAATGGGGACGCGGCGGAAATAGGTCTGATTTGATGGTAAATTTTTCTGAATTTTTGAACGCTTAATTAAATTGTCATTAATGGTTACTGGTTTAAATATTTTTTTATTTGGAAAAATTTTCCATTTTTGTTAAATAAGATTTTTTATCTAAAATTGCTGCACCTTGTCCATTATCTGGTTTGCAAATTAAAATAGTTTTATCGTTTTTAAAATTTATTAGAGCTTTTTCTTCTTTGCTCAATGAACGCAGATTATCATTTTTTTCAAGTGAAAGAACTAGATTTGTATTTGCTGTACATGTTATATAAAATCTTTTTAAACACATACCGATCTTTTTAAACTCATACATAATTTATTTGAATTGGATTTAAATAAGGCCAAACTTCTTGAGAGTTTCAACCTCAGTTTGAACATGTACTGTATAATCTTTGAAAAAGGCTTTATTTAAATCTAATTCAACGGTCTGAGTTTAAAAAGATTTTATATAACATTTATACAGACTATATACAACCATTGCAATTTTTATCCTTCTCTTTCAAACGAAAGATTTCTGCTGGGTATGAGACTAAAAAAGAAAGTAAGAAAATTCAACTATGCGACCCTGCATCGTATGCACTATATTGCTTAATGAATTAACTGCAAAAAATTTAAAACTTAGCTTTCTAAAAATCTTTTTTAAAAAAATAGTTGCTACAGTATATGCCGTTTTCAGGTTTTAATGATGCTCCTCCGACATACATGGAAAGTGTCTTCGGTAAAGTGGATGGTGTTGAAGACGACAAGGAAGAATTGATCGGCGGAAACTATTACTCTCCCCTCTACGGCTACTATCAATGGCCAAACTCGTAGATTTGTGTGTCATGGGGTCCTTGTGGCCTTAGGTTTAAACTTGAAATGGTTGGAAATTTTAATTAATAATTTATGTTTACGTTATTCTTCTGGATTGTCTTTTACGTTGCGCGGTGATTGATCAGTGGTTTATGATCTTCCTCATTGTATAGATGCACTTACTTATAGTTTGAATTTATTCACGTAAATCAGGTTAATTTTTTTTAAAAGTTTTATCTTAATATTGCAATTCTCTAAAAATTTTTAGCAATTAGTCCAATGCTTATCGTTATATACAGTAGACCTCAATTAATCCGGATTCGATTTGACAGACAAATTCATCTGAATTAGGCGAAGATCCGGATAATTCGAAGCTTTTTATTAAGAATTACAGAAAGGAAATCATTTGTACTTTTTGTTTTATCCGAGTTAAGCGAAATTAACCGAGTTCTATTTGTATATAAATATATACTCGTAGAAATCTATTGCAGTAATTATTGCAGTATGAACCTTTTTATTATTACGCTGTTATTTGAATTTCTAATTGTACCTTTATTTGCACCCTAATCATACGTTTTTTATATTGCTTTAGTTTAGTAATCTATTTATGATCATCAAGTTGAGTTTTATAAGTAAAGGTTTAGATTATTGCAAAAAAATTGTCTAATAAGTAAAATAAAATTATAAATTGGCAATAATGTAATGCAGAGCGACCAAAAGGCCAGGCCTATAAAAATCGTATGCAAGATCCGTTGGTGGGCGAACTTATAAAACCCTGCCTATCTCACAGAAGGAAAGTACAAAAAAAGGGCTTCTTGCAACTCGGGCAAATCTACTGACAGCAGTTAGCAACAGTTCCCAACCGGGGGTCCGTGAAAAGGCTCTTGGAGTCCACGAGCAGCCCTTGCTAAATTAAAAAAAAAGGCACTCTTAACAAATGCGAATTTTGTATTAGTATTAACTTAGTGAAGGCCGAAAAAAGGTCTTTGTTTTGATTTCTAGAAATGTGAGAACAACAAACCCTGTGCAGTGTGCATTAACGCGGTGACTTTTTTTGTTCTTTACTTGGTTGTTTGAGTGATAAGTTTGAAACTCCTCGAAAACTTGGTTTCCACCTAAAATTTAGTTGGAGACTGAAATAAGGTCATCGCGTTAATAGACAAGCATTTTCGACTTCAATATTTTTAGAAATCATGTAGTTTTTTTCTTAGATATTGCTAATTATGCTTATTTCTTTCTTACTTTGAACGTGCTCGCCGATTTTTCTCAAGCCTCTCTTTGCATAACAACCCGCGAACTCGTTTCAAGAATGAATCATCCTCAGGATCTCCTGACCTTATCCCTAACCCTCAGTTACCTCGTGAACTTTTGGCCTTACGTCCTCCTAAGCACGGCTGGATTAAGGATATCAATAGCCTAAGGCTGTTCACTGAAAATTGATTAGCGATTGTGTTTTGTCAATGCTGTTTGTTAAATAATACCAGCATCATGAATACCAGGCCAAAACCTTTACTGTTAACAACTATTCTGGTAACTCTCTGATGCACGTAAATTTTTTAAACTTCTTTCTCAAAATTACGTAACCTTTGTGTAATATGCGCACAGCCAATAGCGTAAGAATTAAAGTAATTTTATCTCATTATGTAAATGCATTGTTCCGCAAATAAAAACGAAATTTTCCAGAGACAGCGCTTACACACAATCGGTCAAGTCTGATTTGAAGAAAAACCGATTGAAGTAAGAGTTTTAGAGAGAAACTAGTTAGTTGAAAAGAAACTAAGTTTTTTTCTCTAGCATCTTAACAAATTTTGGGTTCGCGAGCACATTTTGCGGGGCGTTTTTTGTCTTATCTCTTCGTGTAACTAGTTTTCTTTCTTTTTTACTCTCAATCCAATCGGTTTTTCTTCGAATTAGACTTGACCCACACCGTCTCGCTGCAAAGTTGCCGAACTAAAATAAAATCTTGTTTTTATAAAACAAATATAACTAATAAACTTAATTAATCATTAGCAATAATTAAACTTTTAAAGCTATTGGGAAGGGGAAGGAAGGGGGACTGCAGCCTCGCAGTCCTTATTCACGAGCCGCCCCTGATGTAGGCCTAGGCCTACGTTTAAAATGAAACCGAAGATCGAAATTTGTCATTACATGCAATTGTCACAATTGCAATAAGCTATATGACAGTAAGTGGCACAATGTTTTTATGAATAAAAACGTCAGCAGAATTTTGACAATCTTCAACAGCCAATCGTTTGCATGACAGCATCGAGTCAGTTTTAATCTCATATGTCTCTTTACATGCAAGATATTAAGCTGTTTGTAAAATCAACAAATGCTGCTTTAGTAAAAAATTTGAGGGCTAAATTTTTCCAGAGCCTAAGGCTATAGCCTAATTAGCCTAATGGTTAATCCAGGGCTGCTCCTAAGCCTCCCTCGTTCCTCACATCAAAATATTCTTTTAGTTATATCCTTCTCTACTCCATGCCTTCAAAATAATTCTTTTTATTTCGGTTATAAAGCTACTCTTTCTGAACTTTCTACTTCCTAAACAGTGCCATTACTGGATTGATAACTTTGTTTCCAGAGAATTGGGAAGGAAGGAGCAGAAATTCAAATTAGCTGTTCTAAATGTTTTACTGACACCTCTCTTTCTCGGTAACATTGTGGGCTACCACTTACAGTTTTGAGACCTACGCCATTCTTCATGCTCCAGTAGAATAAACTATAAGTAATTATTAGAAAGCAATTATTAGAATGCGTACAAAATTCCTGTATAGCATTTGCTTAAATAAACAACTCAGCTAACGAGTTAGTGAAGCGCTTGACTTTGAAAACAAAGAGTAGACTTGGGTTTGACTTTCAGTCGCGTCGAATTTTAAACAAGGACGTTATTGTGGGTATTCACAATTTTCCTGCTTGATTTTCCTTGTTATACAGAAAATGCGAAGAAATATTAGAATCGCCTCAAGTTGAAGATCTGGGTCGAGCCTAATTCGAGGAAAAATAAATTGAAGTGAGAGTTAGTTTTAGGGAGATACAGGGTTAGTTTTTGATACAGGGTTAGACTAACCCAGCCATCGGAGGCACCTTTTTATGTCTCTTGATGCCGGTCCCAAGCCCGGATAAATGGGGAGGGTTGCGGCAGGAAGGGCATCCGGCGTAAAAATTTTTTGCCAAAACAGACAAATGCGAAATCATCATCAATCCATACCGGATCGGTCGAGGCCCGGGTTAACAACGACCGCCTCAGGTGTCGCACAGCAGGGCACCTGTGGAAGTTATGCTACTGCTAAACATTGTGAAAATAAAAGCAAAAAAAGAGGAGGAAAGCGAGTGAAGAAGCAGCGAGAAGCATGGAAAGGAAGATGCTCACTCATTAGGGTGGGTACTTTAAATATTGGAACGATGAATGGAAGGGGAAGAGAGCTGGCAGATATGATGGAACGAAGAAATGTAGACATATTGTGTCTACAGGAAACAAGGTGGAAAGGGAGTAAAGCAAGGAACATTGGAGGTGGATGCAAAATATTCTACAACGGAGCTGACGGAAGAAAAAATGGGATAGGGATAGTGCTGAGGGAGGAGCTGGCTGAAAGTGTCTTGGAAGTGAAGAGGGTGTCAGACAGACTGATGGCCATGAAGCTGGAGGTAAATGGGTCCATCTTAAATATAGTAAGCGCATATGCTCCACAGGTTAACAACAGCATGGAGGAGAAAAATGATTTTTGGGAAGACCTGGATGGATTGATTGAAAGTATATCAAAAGAAGAGAGGATAGTTCTTGGTGCAGATCTTAATGGACATGTGGGCGAAGGAAACATAGGGGATGAGGAAATAATGGGGAGGTACGGTGCTGGAACAAGAAATAAGAAAGGATCAATGGTTGTGGATTTTGGGAAAAGGATGGATTTGGCGATTGTCAATACTTATTTCAAGAAAAAAGATGAACACAGAGTGACATATAAGAGTGGAGGAAAAAGTACCCAAGTAGACTATGTGATGTGCAGAAGGAGAAATTTGAAGGAAATGTGTGATTGTAAGGTAATATTGAATGAGTGTGTCGCAAAGCAGCATCGTATGGTGGTATGCAAAATGGCTCTTATGGTGAAAAAAGAAAAAGGCAGAGAAAGTAAAGCCAAAGATACGATGGTGGAAACTAAAAGAGACAAGCTGTCAAGAAGCGTTTAGACAAGAGGTGACCAGGATTTTGGGAGGCAAGGATGGGTTACCTGATGAGTGGGACAAAACAGCAGAAATGCTAAGAAAAACAGCTGAAACTGTACTGGGAGTGACATTCAGAAAACGAAAAGGAGACAGGGAGACTTGGTGGTGGAATGAGGAAGTTCAAAAAAGCATAAAAGAAAAGAAAGAGGCAAAGAAAGCATGGGACAAAATAAGAAATAAAAATGCTAAAAAGATATACAAAGAAAAGAAGAGTAAGGCAAAGAAGGCAGTTGCAATGGCAAAGGGACGTGCATATGACAATTTGTATGCTAGATTGAAAACAAAAGAAGGTGAAAAGGAGTTGTACAAATTGGCTAGGCAGAGAAACAGAGCAAGGAAAGATGTACAGCATGTAAGGGTTATAAAGGATGAAAATGGTAATGTGATGGTAAATTCGGAAGCAGTGTTAAAGAGATGGAAGGAGTACTTTGAGAAACTGATGAACGAGGAAAATAACAGAGACCCTAGAACAGAGGAAATAGAAGTGGTTAACGAAGAGGTAAATTGTGTCAGTAGAGAAGAAGTAAAAAATGCACTAAAAAGGATGAAAAAAGGTAAAGCAGTTGGGCCAGATGAGTTGCCAGTAGAAGTTTGGAAGTGCATGGGAGAGATGGGGATAAAGTTTTTGACCAGACTGTACAACAGACTATTAATGGGTGAACGGATGCCTGAAGAATGGAGAAGGAGTGTGCTTATCCCAATCTATAAAAACAAAGGGGACGCACAGTGCTGTGGAAACTACAGAGGAATAAAGCTAATGAGCCATACAATGAAGGTATGGGAAAGGATTATTGAAGCAAGGTTAAGAGATAGAGTGGAGATCAGCAAACAGCAATATGGATTTATGCCAGGAAAGGGAACCACCGATGCCATGTTTGCTCTAAGAATGTTGATGGAAAAGTACAGGGAAGGTCAAAGAGAGCTACATTGTGTATTCGTGGACCTAAAGAAGGCTTATGACAGGGTTCCACGGGAAGAGCTGTGGTACTGTATGAGAAAATCTGGAATAGTGGAAAAGTATGTGCAACTAGTACAGGATATGTATGAGGGAAGCGAAACAGCGGTGAGGTGTGCAGTAGGTACTACAGAAAGTTTCAAGGTTAAGGTTGGACTGCACCAGGGATCAGCATTAAGTCCATTCCTTTTTGCAATGATAATGGACAGGCTAACGGATGAAGTAAGGACAGAAGCACCATGGACGATGCTGTTTGCTGATGATATTGTGATTTGTGAAGAGACCAGGGAAGAAGTGGAGCGAAGATTAGAATCCTGGAAGTATGCATTGGAAAGAAGAGGGATGAAAGTAAGTAGGTCAAAGACCGAATATCTTTGCATAAATGGAGGAAATGATGACGAAACAGTAAAGATGGAGGATGCAAAAGTGCCAAGAGTAAAGGAATTTAAGTATTTGGGATCAACGGTGCAAGAAAGTGGTGGTTGTGAGAGGGAGGTAAAGAAGAGAGTACAGGCAGGATGGAACGGATGGAGAAGAGTATCAGGAGTAATCTGCGACAGGAGGTTACCAGCTAGAGTAAAAGGAAAAGTGTACAGTTCAATGGTAAGACCAGCAATGGTGTATGGACTTGAGACAGTAGCAGTCACAAAAAAACAAGTAGAAGAGATGGAAGTCGCAGAGATGAAAATGTTGAGGTTTGCTATGGGAGTGACGAGAAAAGACAAGATTAGAAACGAGCACATCAGGAGTACTGTTAAGGTTGAACAGTTAGGAATGAAGATGAGGGAGGGCAGGCTGAGGTGGTATGGACATGTCAAGAGGAGAGACCAAGAGTATGTAGGAAGAAAAATGATGGAAATGGAGTTACCGGGAAAGAGGAGAAGAGGGAGACCAAAGAGAAGATTTTTAGATGCAGTAAAGGAAGATATGCAGGAAGTTGGTGTGAAGGAGACGGATGTTGAAGACAGAAAGATGTGGAGAATGATGATACGCTGTGGCCACCCCTGACTGAAGGGAAAGGCTGAAAGGAGAAGAAGAAGAAGGGTTAGTTTTTGAGAGAAAGTAGTTTGCTCAAAAGGAACGAAGTTCTTCTTGAGCATCTTGACAAATTTTAAAAAATTCAAAAAATTTTCAGTCGGTTTTCAAAAAATGTTCCGTCGGCAGCGTGGTCGAGTGGTTAAAGCACCGGGCTGATCATCAGCACGGACTCGGTTCAAAACGCACTTGCGCCATTCTGTTGTGTCCTTGGGAAAGACACTTTACGGCACTTTCCCCTGCTTGGTGGTCTTGGCAAGCAGTTTTAAATTACAGTAATATCTCTACTAAACTACTAGCGGACAGCAATATCTTGGCATCTCCGGAAGCAGATTGGGGTAATTGCTTAACCTATGTATTAGCGCCTCCGTCGCTTTCCTGCGAGTCAGAAGGATAAATATAAAGATAAAAAATAAAATAATTTTGGGCCTGCAAGAACAATTTTCGCGGCGTTTTTTCTCTTTTTATCTCTTAGAGCAACTAGCTTTCTTTCTTTTTACTCTCACTCAAATCGGTTTTTTTTCGAATGAGACTTGAGGAGTTACATTGGATATCTATGAACTTGACCGAAGATCTGCCGGGTTACTCGGTGCTGCCCTTTTGTGGACACAGTATCTTGTTGGACTTAGTTTTTATAAAATATTTTATTAGAAATTTGGTTGGACTAACATTAAAGTAAAATGTGATTTTCTTAAATTATTTGATATTGTTTTCTTCTGATTCACAAATAATGTCATCAATTTTACTCGAATTTCTCGGTAGTAACCTTGTATATCCACCTGGAGATAAAATTGGGGGAATTGTCAAGGTTTTAAACGAAACCGATTTTAAAATGAATTGTAAGTACTATTCTAAAACAAGGTTAAAAATAAACACAATTCAGTTTAATTTTTTTTAAATAACTTAGGTTTTAATTATTCTTTAATTTATATCGAAAAAAGAAACACCATACTTATGAAATTTATACTTTTGCAACTTAGATTACCATTCTTAACTTTTAATTAGTACTTTGAAACTTATTATTCTGTTTTCATATTGACTTATTAAGATTGTGACTATCTGAAATCTGTTAAATAATTATTTTTAGCTTTAAAAGTTCGATTTCGTGGCAAAAGTCATACTGGATGGTATGAAGCTACAAAAAAAAGTTATGTTGAAGATGAAGAATATTATGTTGATCATGTATTGGTCTTATGGCTTCCAGGTAAAACAAGTTGTTGCTTCAATTTTAGCATACAGCAGTTTATATCTATTGAGTTAGTCAATCAATATACTATTATTTAATTGTTTTGTAACTGTGTAAATTTCTGTTGGTTTTTTTTTTAGATAATTTACCATCAGGATCTGTGCTTAATGCTGGTACTCATAATTTTCCTTTTGAGTTTGAAGTTCCAAAAAGTGCACCATGTAGTTTTGAAGGTTTGTATAAGATATATAATGTACATATAAATCAAAATATGCTCCAAGAATAGTTACAGTTTTCAGTATATTTTATGTTATGTTTACACAATTGTTATTTTTTAACTAAGTGAACGCAATCATTATTTTGTTGACCACCTAAAATATATACAATCTTGCTTTGATCTCTACTTTTTTGGGTCTTTTCAAGAAGCTACTGTAAGCAATTTTTATTGATAAAATTAACTTAGAATCCCCCCTACAGCACCAGGAGGGAATAAAAAAGAAACCAATAATAAAAGAATCTTTTCAACAAGTGATAAAAATTAAAGGGAAATTCCAGGTTAGTTTTGCTAACCAAAATTGCTGAAAGGGACTTTTTGAAAAGACCCCTTTTTCATTGTTTGGAAAATACTTTTTATGTTACTTTGCTTGGCAACTTAAACAAACAAGTTTAATCTGTCCAGAACAAAAATAACTAAAAAATCAATTAAGAATTTTTAGTGGACAGTAATATCTTGGCATTTATTAAAAACTAACGTGGATCCCCTGGGGTTACTATTGCTTCTTGAGAGGTCCTTTTCTCTTGATTTCTTTATTCTATCCTGGTGCTAAAAGGGGGATTCCAGGTTAGTTTCATTGAAAAAAAATAGCTTATGGTGACTTCTTGAAAAGACCCCCATTTTCTAACTGATGCTCTGAGTTTAACTCCTCCACTGTTTCCAGCAAGTCAGGAGAATAAATAGTTGATATGACTTTGAGACTATGATTATGTAATTGCTCTTTTTTGTTTTTTTAAATTATATTTTAAGTTATGTTTAGCCTATTACTGAAATATTGTGTTATGATTAATTAGTATTGTGGCTGTTGTTGAAGGTATTTTAAAGTTAAGATTTTACTTAATAATAGATAATGAATATCCGAAGTATTGTTTATTTTATTTTTTTGAAAATAAGAATTATCACACACACTATTTATACCATTTGTCCATTATACTTATGAAAGTGAGCAGTAGGTTTATGAAAATTTGTATTATTAAAAAACAAACAGTTAAATCAATTGCATTTCATTTTTGATTGATTTTAAAAGATGACACTGTTTATCTGATTTAGTCATTAGTTTTGTTTGACATGAAACAGCCACTTTACTATAGTTTAGTTATCTTTATAAGCATTGTTTGGTTTATCCTATTGACTCACAAAGCGACAGAGATCAGTCTCTAAAATATCACAATATTTCTACTCTATTGGTTTTCATTTTCCCATTAATTTTTTCTGATGATGTTTTTTGAATTAAGTTTATTAAACCTGCAAAACACCAAAAATTTTACATGAAAAAGCCTTTTGAAAAAGTTTCAAACACATTAATTATTCTTGGTTTAATCATTTTGTCATTTTTGGTATAACATTTCTTTTTTAGTTCTTTTAACATTAAACTGTTTAAAGTAACATAGTACATAGTGTTGTAACTCTATTTATTGACTGTATGGTTGTTGTTTACTATTTACCAAGCTTACGTTATAAAATTTTGAATTTGGGGGAATCCCCAAAGCCTGTGAAGTTAGTAACAGTAAACAATAAATGAGGCCTGATGGTGCTTATAAAATAAATTTCAGGAAGCCTTGGTTGGATCAGATATTCTATTTATGTCATGGCTGACTTTCCTGACCGCTTTGTAAAAGAGAAGAAAGTGCTCGTGACTGTTCTTCCTAAAGCTGATTTAAATCTAGATCCTCGTGCAAAAGTAAGTTTTTGACAACTGACAAAAATACTTGTTTATGTAGTGAATTTATTATTATTATTTTTGAGGTATTTGTAATTTTGCACTGTTGTGTATTTGCTAATTATTTTTATGTTTCAAGTCTTCCATGGCTCATTGTACAAAATAATAATTAGTAGATAAAAAAATTGTCTATGCTTAATATAATAAAAACTAAGTATTTATTTATAATACAACATAAGAAAAGTCATGGTTATATTACATTGTGTAGCTTTCACCATTTTTGGAACTAAAAGAAGGAATTGGATTTCTCAGTACAAAGTTTGTTACAATTAATGCTTCCATCAACAAAGGTGGTTATGTTCCAGGTGAACCCCTTGATGTGATTTTAGATGTTGACAATGCCTCTGACAAAGACGTTTCTGAAATAAAAGTTGTTTTGGAAGAGGTAAACCTACATTTGTATAAATGGTAGCCAAAATAATTGTTTTTAAAATATATAAAATGATTAAAATTGCAGATTTTTTGGTTTATATGAATTAAATGTTTTCTTAAAAGTTCTTTTTTAATTTATGCTATCACATAACATTTGGCTTTTTTAAAAATATTTTTAGTTATTGTTACTTCTATGCTATAGTCACGTAACTGATTTTTATTTGCAGTATTTTGAGGTTTATAGCTAAGGTGAAATCTTGTTTAATGACCCACATTTTGCACTAACTTTTTAGAAATGTTCTGTGTAATTTTTAGAATATTATAGCTTTTTTATATTCGCCTTTCTTGTTTGAACAGCTTCTTATGTTATAGTCATTAGTCACTTATCTACACTTCAGTGTTAAATGAATTGGCAAATTTACCAAATTAAAAAATATTTCCTCTGATATTTCTAATTATCTCCACTTAACTTATAGAAAAATCTTTTGTTGGTCTTCTAATGCCATATTATTATGTGCTTGCACAGCACTATGACATTTAATATAAAACTAGATAAAGCACCATTTTTTTAAAGCAATGCTCCATAATTACAGGGTGTCCCACAAAAAAGTTTATTTTTTAATTTTTAACTACTTTTGTTTTAGAGCATTTGACTCTTTTATTTTTTCAGGTTTTATTCTATGGTAATAGGAGTTTTATACCTGAAATTTTGAAGCCTTTATCTTAATCATGCCTTTCACAATTGAGCAGCAATCAAAAATAGTAAAGTTCTATTTGGAAACTAAATCACTGGTCCAAACCCAAAGGGAATATCGCAAGCATTTTGGTGTAAAAGAAGCTCCATCTGTGACGTCAATCAAGAAAATTGTTCAAAAGTTTGAAGTGCATGGCACCTGCCACAACAGAAATAAAGGAAATTCTGGAAGGAGAGTGTCTGCTCGCACCGAATTAAACATTGATACTGTACGTGAATCGACTGTGCGTAGCCCAAAAAAATCAATACGGAGGCGTTCATCTGAACTTGGCTTGACAAAGTCCACCGTTCAAAGAATATTGAAGCAAGACCTCAACTTATATCCTTACAAACTGGAAATAAAGCAAACTTTGACTGATAGGGACAAAGAACAACGTTTTCAAATGTGCACATGGTTTAATGAAATGATGGAAAATGATGAACATTGGGTTGGCAAGATATGGTTTTCAGATGAGGCACATTTTCATCTGGATGGATCAGTAAACCGTAGGAACTGCCGTATTTGGGGCACTGAACCTCCAAACGTTGTTACCACCAAATCACTCCACAGCAGGAAGTGCACAGCTTGGTGTGCGCTTAGCTCTGACGGAATCATCGGGCCTTACTGGTTTGAAGACAATGCTGAGAATGCGGTGACGGTTAATCAAGAAAACTATCGCCACGTCATCAAAAAGTTTACTGCTTGTCTTCGTGGTCGTCGCTTTGACTTGAAAAAATTATGGTTTCAGCAAGATGGGGCAACACCTCACACTGCAGTGGAAACACGAAAATTATTGTCTGAAATATTTGAAGACAGGCTGATTTCCTTGAAAGCTTCCCACATCTGGGCTCCACACTCTCCTGACCTTAGCCCACTGGACTTTTTTCTGTGGGGCTACGCAAAAGATAATGTCTATAAAAATAAGCCTACCTCTATTTCCGAACTTAAACAAGAAATAACTACGTTCATGAGAGCCATTTCCGCTGACACATGCAAAGCAGTAATTCAGAATTTTGCTGTGAGAGTAAGGGAATGCCTTCTGCGCCATGGCGATCACATTGAGCATGTTATTTAAGCAGCATCATCAAAATATATGACTATTTTTATGCTCCAGTAACATCAGCTAAGTAAAATGGATAACGACGATTTTGATGGCAAACAAATCTCCAACACATTATTTATGCACGGTGAAACTTTCATTGCTTTATCTTTACAAGTTTTTGCGTTACAAAAATTTTAAAAATAAACTTTTTTGTGGGACACCCTGTACTTTAAAGAAATGATAAAAATGGTGTTATAAAATAAATTTTATTTTTATTTTGCAATTACTACTGATAGGAAATATTTCAAATTTTCCAAAATTTCCAACCTTGTTGGAATGTCATTGCACATAATCCCACAGTTTATCAAAACTTTATAATTGTGACATATGACACCACAGTGATCGTAAATTCCACCATGGTAAATTCAGTAGCATGGTTGAGTGGTTAAGAGTGCTGTGATTGTAATTGACATGGTCTTGGTTTAAAACCTACTTGCACCATTTTGTTTTATCCTTGGGAAAGATAGTTTATGGCTTTTTTCCTGCTTGATGGTCTTAACAACCAGTTCTAAACTTCAATCATATCTCTATAAAACTGAAAAACCAAAACAAAAAATTTCAACTGGTTAGTAATATCTTGGTGTCTCCAGAAATAGGTCAGGGTAATCACTTGCTCTATGTGCAATGCCTCCATCACTTTCCTGCAAGTCAGGAGGATAGAAATGAAATGAAATAAACTTTGACATAGGGTTAGGGTAAGGATTAGTAGATTTCACCACAGTGTATGTTACCATAGATTAAGAGTTAGGATTAGGATATGGATTAGATTCCACCATAAAGAGTTGGGTTTGGATTAGGATAAAGCTTAAATTTCATCATAGAGTTTGGGTTAGCTGGCAAGGTGAAATTTATGGAGAACCTACAACAGCTTTTGATTTTAATTAATTTAATTTAAAAAAACAAAAACATGGTTCAATAGTAGAAACTTTTGCAATTAAACCAACTGTTATTGAATGAACTGTCGTTTGGATAAACTTTATTTTGACCAACTGCCAGTCTGTTGTTTCAATCAATTATTGTTCAATCAACTGTCGCTTCAATAAAGTGTTGTTCAATATGCTGTCATTGTACTGTTATTACACCCACTGCCTCCAGTATTTCATAGTTAATTTTAAAATCTACAAAGTATTTTCAAGTTTGAGCCGACACAAAATAAATACTGTAACTACCAATTATCAATTAAGTTATTTTTAATAGGTCGAAAAATCAATGCAATATCTTTAAGAAGCTTTGTAAATAAAAAATTGTTTGTAGTAACCAACCTAACAATCTATAATAAAGTTTGCAAGAATTTAAATCATCCTAAAACGGTCAAAAAATATGGTTTTTTGACAATGGTTTTCATAACTTTTCCCCTAGAATACCTCTACATCCAAAAAACTCTGATTCCAGAAAAAGTCAAATCACCTTTAATGCTGTAAAAAATATTTCCTGCAAAATTGCAGCTAGTGCTTCCAAAACAAACCGACTACCCCAGTGGTTTTCAACTAGTAATCCATGGCCCAGTGGTGGTGGGCCATGGCGCTGTTTTTAGTGGGCCACAGAGCATAAATCAGAATGAAAGCAATATGAGGTGTTTATAATGATGTCATTATAATCGAGAAATCGGAAACAAATTCCAAGTAAGCACCTTTTTTTTAGAGATTTCCAGATTTTTGCAATAAAAATTAAATTCTTTTTACCAAAGTGGGTCATTAACCCTTTGACTGTCCAAAAATTTTTTAGGATTATTACTCATATGTTCAAGCTTGTTTTAGCATTTCTATATATAGGAAAGTCATTTCAAGTGCAGGCCAACTATTTTGGTCTAATATAAAGTATTTCATATGATTAAAATCTGTATATATATTACATGTGATACACATGACTTATAAAACAACTTTTTATGTCTTATGTCCTGTGTATCATATATGATGCACAGAACAATCAAAGGGTTAAGTTACTTTGGGTGGAAAATGGGCCACGCTATGAAAAAGGTTGAAAACCACTGGACTACCCTTTTGGTATCATTAAAAACAGGAGTGAAAGTGATGCTTTATGAGTGACTCAATCGCTTGCTCTAATGAGTAAAATATTAAAGAAAAAGTAAATGGAGTTCAAAATAAGAAAGATGCTCAGCTCTTTTGATTTTAATTTATCAAGAAAAAATCAAAAAAGAACATTGAAAGTTAGTGTTAGATTAGAGTTGGATTAAACTCAGGTAAATGCCCTAAGTAGTATGTGAACAGGGGTAAGTGACCTAAAATCAAATAAATTTGTATGAAAAAAATTATTCAGATCTGAAGGATTTAAGCTGATCTTTAATGCTACCAAAAAACTATCATTAATTTTATAACAGCCTGATTGAAGGTCAACAAAAAAGTAACCCCTGTTGGATGCAGTGAAGACTTTGATTTAATAAAACTAATTACAAGTTGAACATGTCTCATGTTTGTGGTTAGCTTAACCTGTTAAGCGTCAGGTTTTTTAAAGACGTAGATTCACGTCCAAGAACGGGGTCTAGCATATCGTTAACTGTTGCTCACCCAAAAACCTTTGGGGATTTCCCTAAAATTAAAAAACAATTAACTAAAGGTGGCAAATAATAGATTAAAGCCAAATTAATTAACCTTGGCATTGAAAATACGGTATCATATATTGTTAACCGTTATTAACCTAACAAGCCTTGGGGATTTCCCTAAATTTAAAAAACAATTAACTAAAAATGGCAATTACTAAATAATACCCAAATTACCTTGCTTCCTCGCTCTTCTTAGAAACGAGATATGCCGTCGCTGACGTTTAACAGGTTAAATGCTTGTGCCTATGTTTTTGGTTCCGTTTTTTTCTTCTGCCGTTAATTTGCTTTTTTAGGTTCATTGTTTGATTGGGTAATTTGGCTTGTTATCGTTTGTAACATTTCATACTTAATTTTGCAACAAAATTGCACTGAAAATCTCTTAAATATTGCTGATAAGTGATTAGCATAAAAAATTTTCACTTTTTTTATAAAGTTCCTATACTACAGTCAAGTATCTAAAAAAAAACAACTTAAAACGGAAAAAGTTTTTTAGTCTATTATCATATTCGTTGTTTTTGAAACGTTGCATAGACTAAAAGGAATAGATTTTGAGTATTTTTTAGCAAAAATTTTAAAAACTTAAAAAATCATACTTTTTGTTTTATAAAAGTAGCTTTATCTCAAAACTACAAAACAGCAGATGCGTGATTACAGCGTAAGAGTGACGATGCTACATCGTATAGATTTCCGCAAAAGGATAAAGTAATTTGTTTTTCAAAAGCAAAATCAAACATAATAGCGGTAAATTTCAAGTAAAATTGCGTCCCAATTGAAATAACTCGTTATTCCTGCTCTTGTTTGTGGGATTGATTTTTTTCGTTGTTTGTGGAAAAAAACAGTGAGTTTTATTTTAGAAAGCCGCGTTCATCGGAAAAGCGTTTGGTTCCACTCATCGCAGAGTTGAAAAACGAGCAGCGGGCAGAGCGGTCGAGGATTTCTTAATAAAAAGTGAGTTTTCGTAATTTCGAGCGCGAATTATCGAAGGGTAATCGATTTGTTGCTTTTTGAAAACCCGAGACATGAAGACGATAAATGACATTTTTTCGGAATCGGAACCAGTTCTCCGCAATCTCTTCTCACTCGCGGCTCACTTTAAAACATTTCGAAAATTGAGGTTTTTTGCACCAGGATGAAAACTTTTTTGTCTTCGCTAAAGTGTTGAACGCTTTCCTTTGCCTGAAGCTTTGTGTAGCAGATATAAAACCTTAAAAATGTAATCCAAAGGTTCGTTTCCACTACGAGCATTTGTTGGAGATTATTTGTTTTATTGATTTTTTTTACTTCTTTTCCCGCTTAAGCGCTAGGAGAAGCAAAAAATCACTAAAACAAACAAAGAATACTCCCGCCAACGCTCGTAGTGAAAACAAACCGTAACTCTTTCTGAATAATGGGAGGACCTTTTTTGGTGTTTACTAAATTTTGAACAGTTTGCTTTCGTGTGAAGTTAGCCGGTTCTGCTTACCATTTACAAAACGAACCTGAAACACAACTGATCACTAAAAAAAGTCTCTAGTTTATTTGTAGATAGTTAGATTAAAATTTTCAGGCCTTTTGTCCGCTAAATCAGGGCTTCTCAAACTTTTTTGTTCTGCGACTCCATTTTAAAAAATAAATTTTTGTGCGACCCCAATATGGGTCACGATAATTTTTTCCGATGGAAAACCACGCGTATGCATGAAAAACCATGTAATAGCAATGAGAAATGGAAATAGTAACCTAAAGCGAAGTAACAAAATTTCAAAAACAGACTTTATTTAATAAACATTATCAAGCACATTTAATAGGATGAAAAAATTACTCTACTTTCTTTCACAACTACCTTATCAAGACAAATAAATAATTTAATTTTTTTGCATACATTTATGAAAATCAATCTTGGCTTTAGAGTCAGTAAGAAATTTTTTTTGCTTTTGTTTCTTGCTGTTCTCTTGATTACGTCACACGACTCGCCTTGTAATCACGCCATTTTACTAATTTTTCACGCAACAATGGTGTAATGACACTTTACCTTTTCTAGTTTTTGACTATCAATAAATATTATTGTAAAAAAACAATTTCAAAAGTACAAAAAGCCAATTTGTTTTGCGACCCCAAAATTTTTTTACGCGACCCACAGTTTGAGAAGCCGAGCGCTAAATGAAGCTTCAGGCGAAGAAAAGCGTTCGAAACTTTTGACTTTTTCGATACTACTTCAAAGAAACATTATTTCTATTTCAAAAAGTGTGTTTAGATTGGCGTTTTTATGCAGCACAGCTGTGTTCGTCCTGTGGAACACCGGTAGTGGAGCACTGGCACTAGGCATAGACACTAGACATTTTAACACTTCTTTTGAATTCTTAAAAGGTTGATTTCTTGAAATAAATGTGATGTACAATTTATGGTTTGACCTAATCTGGAATAGTGCGTACGTCTATCTTTTATTTATACACAATTTTTTAAAAAGCATCGATTTTACTATTTTTAAGAGTTGGGATGAAAGTTTAAAGTTTATTGTCAGTATCATGCTATTTTGACATAAGCGAAAAAAGTGCAATAAAGCAAGTAAGAACACACTGACAGATAGGCTGCGAAGTGACCACAACATTGAGGGTCTTCTAGTCTGCAGTCCTTGAAATTATAAACTAAATGTGATGCAATTTTTAGTAAATATTTACAAAGAAATACAAACAACGAAAGAAAAAAAAATACGAAAACAAAAAAGACAGTAGCATTACATCAACTAGTGTAGAGACAAAAAAACAACGGTAGGCTATATTGGTGCCAATCGCACAATTAGTTTAAACAAACAATCATAGGTAACAGAAAGTTTAAAATTAAAAATTGAAGATAATACCAGTTAGTTAAATTGAGTTTTTTTCAAATGTCTTAAGGGTTTGCCGAAAAATCAAGAAACTATCAACAGATAACACGATAATTACAAATATTAGTCTTCAAATGTGAATAGGGTATCTTGTAAATTTAACCATATATTATGCACAACATAAAAACAAATAAATTAATAAATAAAAACAAACACTTGAATATCTTTTAGATTTGGCAATCTGTTAAACATCGTACAAAAAAAAAAAGAAACAAACAATTTCTGAATTAATTCACACCAAAAGGAAGTGATTCATCGAAACGCGTTGAGCATTGATCGCGTTGATTATTAATGAAAAATTTCACGCACAAGTTATAATGAACTAAGAGAAGCAAAATAATCTTAACATTTTGCTGCCGAGAGTATGAAAAAAAAATTAAAAATTAAAATGGCCAATTGTAGATTGTGTAATAAAGTCAATTTTAGTTTTGACTTAAACGTAGCTGGTGACTTGTATTCTTCTAATTCTAATGATAATGAATTCCAAACTTTTGAATCCTGATATTTGATGGACCTTTGTAACTTTCTAGTTCTACAAAATGGTAAAAAGAAATTGTAATTAGTGGAGCCTCTTGTTAGTTGCTTATGTATGTTACACGTGTTAGAAAAATAGTTTTGAAACGGTAATGGCAGTAAGTTATTTTTAGACTTGTAAGTAAATGTTGCCATTTCAAATATTAGTAAATCTGATAATTTGAGAATATTAAATTTTGAAAAGTAAGGTGTTGCCCTATCACTTGATCTTGCTCCTCCAATAATTTGTACTGCCTTATTTTGTAGAGTGCTTAATTTATTAACATATAACTTAGAGGTCGAGCCCCAAACAATCAATCCATACGTTAAGTGGGTGTGAAACAAAATATAATACAGCTTTAACATGGCTAAATTTGTCAAAAAAGGTCTTGCTTTTGCTAGTATTCCAACTGATTGAGATATTTTTGTTATTAAGTTATTAATGTGGAATTTAAATGACAAATCTTTATCAAGAGTAATACCCAAAATACTTTACCAAGTTGACATTCTTCATGTCAATATTAGCAAACTTCGTAAAATCATTGTAGCTGTTTTTAAGATGTTTTAGTTTTATTGGATCTATTATCATTACATTCGTTTTAGATAAATTTAATGTTAATTTATTGGCAATTAACCACTTATTTTTGTAACTTCTGTTCTTATTTTAGTTTGAAAATTTTCTAATTTTTTGTCGTTCAATATGAGACAAGTATCATCCGCAAACAGTCTAGGGTTTGTTGACGAAATGCTAGCAATATTATTAATGTATAAAGTGAAAAGAAAAGGACCCAAAACGGAGTCTTGTGGTACGCCACAACTTATAATTTTGTTTGCACGAGATACTATTATTTATAGGATGCATTTATAAAGCACCAGTTTTTATATTTTGTCATGTTGTAAGCTTGGGCCAAGATTATTTTAGTTAGTTTTCACAAAACTAAGTCGGTTTTATGAACAATTTCAGTGTGCACTGTTAATAATTTTAAGCTTTTTGTAGCGTTGCCAAGACGCGAACCAGGTTTATAGAACTCTTTGATTAAAGAATACGCAAGGCGCTTAATTGGTTGTTGCGCTTTATTAACCACCTTTGGCAAACTTGGAATGTACAGTACTAGTTTTAGACAGTTGGAAAGTTGTGATTTGACCGATGTACTGTACGTGACAGAGCCTTCCGGCCGAATTGCTTATATGTTTGCTAAAACGTATGGCTACTTTGCAGAAGTTCAGAAATTCGGCACGGACAATTATTTGTTAAAACCTAATTTAGTTGAACAAATAAATCTAATGTAATCTGAACTGATCTAAACTAATCGAATCTCATCAATTTAAGATATAGCGCCTCCATTGAATTACACATCCGATCCAACTAATTGTGATTCTTTCCGGTTTCTATGGCGTTTGACTGGATCAATTGAATAAATTATAATATCTTTGGTTTAAGTTTTAACTACAGCCGTACCAAAACTAACACTATATCAACTGAATTATGACTTATTTAATTTCTATTAAATTTTCTTGATTTTTCTTAAGTTCAAAATCTTTTCTGTTTAATATTGCAGGCAAATCCCAAAGGATATGGCATGGTAAATTAAAAGTTCCCAGTCTTCCGCCTTCCGACCTTCCCGGATGTTCGATCATTGACTTGCAATATCGATTGCTGGTAAGCTTGCGATTATATTAGCTCAGTCATCCCTTGTTTATTACCAATGACGAAGAGAAAAGTGGCTTTATCCTTCTACTCTCTAAAAGTCATCAAGAAATGCTTGTTTCTAATTGTTTTTTAGCGTGTTACCCTACACATAGCAAAGCTTAACACTGTTTTTTTTCGCACTCGTAACTCTAAGTTGTTGTTCAAGTTCAAACTCAAATGTGGAACTTTTCATAAAATCTCTTTCAAAATGCCTTTTATCATCGGAACCATTCCAATCATGAGCAACGCCGAACGCAACGACGCTGCCCCAGGTGTGATTATTACATTAGTTGCGAGCATTGATGTTGAAGGTGTTTCAACGGCCGATGATGACCTTGAGCTGCATTGGAGAAGTTTAAAGATAATTTGCTATTATTTCATTCTTAACAGAATGTTAAAAAAACGTCTATAAAGCCACTAGACATGGCTGTTTATCATTAATAACGAATTAAATGTTATCAAAAGCGCCTTCGGTTTTGTTTCTTAAAAAACTTTTCTCGCTCTGAACTGTTTGAGATTAAAAACAAATGCTGAATTACTGCAACAAATACAAAGCGGAATAAATTTCATGGGATCGCTTTATCTTAAATCCTAAAGGGGTCAATCGTATCAAACGACCTATCGTTAAAACTTACGCTCTCGGAACGGTAGATATTGAAAGCGATTGCGGGTGCGCGAGCGGCTCGAAAAAACGTTGCACCGGTCATTGACGAGCAAGTCCTTATTGATTAGAATTAGTGGACGAGCCGCCTTCATATATGGAGTGCGTGTTTGGGGCTGTTGATGGGATCGAGGACGAAAGAGAAGAGTTGATCAGTCCCCCCTTCTCCCCACTTTATGGATATTACCCATTTGGCTCTGCAGTTTAAAGATTGCGGAACTCAGAAGTTGAACTGCTTGTTTCAAATTTTGGTTTCAATTACTTATTCAATTACTTATCCACATAATTATCCACAACCTTACATATTGTTGTTTACGATTTTTGTTTGAATTTGAACAAAACACTGTTTGTGTCGTAAGTTTGTTAAATATTTGTATCTAAAAAAGTTCTTGCCAGTTATCCCGCATTCTCTTATGGAGTTTTTTGTTAGTTTTATTTCTTGCCCTAAGAATATCGTGTTTTTATCAGTGTTAATTGTATACTTCCCCGAACACATGTATGTTTGCAGTATTATGCTCTTTTATTGTAGCTCGTAAATTTGACTGTACTATGCTCTTATTTCTTCAGTTAATTTTCACAGTTTTCTTTTTTGCATGAGATTTCAACGTTCATTTCAAGCTATTTTTATCGTTTGAGAAAAGCCTTTGTGCAATAAATGCAATATCGTAAATGAAGATACAAAACGGATGTGATTAGCCTGAGCCAGTGGTTAAACGTTTCAGAGTTTTCAGGTCTTTGGTCCCCTTACAGAGATTTTCAAGCACCTGTGGCTCCCTGCTTAGAATATTGTACCAAAATTCAAGTGAAGATCAGAAAAAAGGTCATCGCTTTGAAACTATCTCAGGTTTAGTATATTTTCTGAGACAGTTTCAAACAAAAGTAAATTCAAGTCCAAAATGAGAATTATTTTCACCCCTGGCTTAGGCTAAGGTTTAATCACTATGCTGCGAATACTTCCATCAAACTCTATTGTAATAGCCCTTTTAAAATGTTTAGTTGCTCTTAACCCAATCCTTGCCATATATTTATGCATATTAGAAGTTATTAGAAGTTTGTTGCGTAGATTTATATGCTTGTTGCTTTCGCTCTAACTGTATAACAATTGTACGAATGCGCATCGGTTATTATTGAGTACGAATGCGCATTGCTTAATTTATAATAAATAAACAAACGAAAAAAATGAAGTAAAACTAAAAATATGTAAGGAACAATGCAAAAACCTAAAAACAGGCCAAGTATATAAATATCATAATTCTGTCAAACAATATTAGCTGTAATTTTGATATAACTAATATGTACTGCTTTTAGGTTACACAAACTTTCTTCAACTTTATTGCTAAATCAGTTCGTTTGAAATTACGTTGCAACTTAAGGCGCGTTTACAGCCGTTTACAGTACTTTTTTCTTTCAGCACGATCTTGGTTTGTTTTATTGACGCTCAAATCCACTCATTTTTTCTCGAAAACAAGAAAAATGGTGATTTTTCCTTTTTTTTCTTTAAGTTTTTTGCTTGGAAAAATATAAAAACATGCTTAAGGGGAAAAATAGAAGGTTTAAATAAAGAAGCTGACTATTATTAGGCTTACCTTGTGTCCCGTTTTTTAGGCCTTGTCACGGCGTCCTGCCCGGTTGACCAAAATGTCCCGGTTTTACCAATTTTAAGTGAAGACTTTTTTTTAGAGATCACTATGATTTTGAGACAAAAAGTAGGAAATCTGAGACTGATTTCAAGTGAGGACCTTCTTTTTTTTATAGAGAACACTGACAAATTTTTTTCTTTTAGCGAGCGTCCCGGTTTGCCACTTCATAAATATGGTAAGCCTAACTATTATTATATTTAAGAGGCTGACTTTATTATAATGGTAAGTTTTGGTCGACAATATTTAGAATCAAGTAGTGGAGGATACGACTATATTTACATCTTTGCTTGACCTACATCCGGGTACATCCTGGTTTGATCATATGATGTTTGAACATACGGGTGTTTGGAAATAAACATAATTGTTTATTAAAAAGACATCTCAAAAAAAAAGTTTTTTGGTCATATGACTTTTCCTAAAATAAATACTCAGGGCTTAGGCAACTACTTCTTTTGAACATCAGCAAGCATTTAAGTCGGATTCGAACTACAAGTTTTCTGTGCATTTACCGCATTCAAAACAATTATATATATTACTGCAAAACATTTACAACATATTAAAGTGTAAAAACATTTATACAAATTAACTTGCCGTTGATAGTATTTTGTATCCTAATTTTTTTGGAGTTCTTTGAAAAATATGCGCATTCGTAGAAGATGATGTGCAAACATGCAAAACACGCGCAGCGCGTAATTTTGTTAAATGCATATAACTCGGAAACGTGAAAACAATTCAAGTTAATTTTTTATATGAGAAACTCCTAGTAATAGATGAACAAAGTTTTGCAAAAAAAATATTAATTCTATGTTTAATATGTTTTATTTATACCTCTTTACAAAGTTTCCTGCGCATTCGTACAATGGCTATATCTCGTAAAAAATCTTTAATTTTTTTAGACTATTAACCTTAAAACCCTCAAAACTGCCTATTTTTAACGAATCCGTTATTGACAATAATAGAGTATGACCTTTGTGTAATTCATTTTTGGTATTTGGTTGAACGTCAACTCTTCATGAAAATGGTCACGTTATTGCCAGTACTCGGATATCAACATGTCTTGGTTTGCCGTCACCAGTGTTGTAAACTTTGCCTGTCATACGAGTCCGAGTCGGAGTGCGAGTCTCTAACTTACGAGTCCGAGTACGAGTCCGAGTTCAGCAAAAAATATTTCTATGTGTCCGAGTTCGAGTCCGAGTACGAGTACGAGTCCAAGTTCAGAAAAAAAATCTACGAGTCCGAGTCCGCAAGTCATAAAATTTGCATTTTAAAAAAAAAATCTGAATGTCAAATCAACAATTCGCGATCTTAATAGTTTATAGCTTAGGCCTATGTTGTAAAAGCTTTTTAGTTTTGTATAAAAGCATGCTTATTGCTTATATTGCTGAGATGCATCAAATGTTAATTCTTTTAAATAAATTATGACGCCCACTTGAGTTTTTACATAAATCTTAGCAAATTGAAGTTACGTTTTACGATATACATCCTACTTACTTAATAGCTTCAAATCAAGAACAGTATAATCAATGTGCAAGCTACAAAATTTCTGGCTGGTTGTTAACGGTAATGATGTTCTTTTGTTAGACATCTTTCTGCATCTACTTTTTTGTTTAAATACAGTACACAGTAGAGCAAAGTCGGATTATTTATTACAGGGGCGTCCAACCCGAACCCCGCAGGCCACATTTGGCCCGCGTAAAGATTTTGAGTTGTCCGCGCAGTATTTTTTGAAGCCCTCTGTACCGTCAATTTTGGCAGAATTCGAAGACAGATTTGATGTGAAGACCCCTTTTTTCGTGTTTTCTTTCAAGTTTTAGAGATCAATATGATTTTGGGATAAAAAGTGGGAAACCTGAGACTGATTTCAGGCGAAGACCTTTTTTTTTTTTTTTTCAGATACCACTATAATTTTGGAGCAAAAAGTGGGGTGGTTTGTTTGTTTGGCCCACCAACATTTTTAATGAATCAAAATAGCCCTCGGCTCAAAAAGGTTGGAAACCCCTGATTTATTAGGTCAACAATGGTCTTGTATACGCGCTGTCACGCCATCGCTTTTGTTTTAGATGCAGACGCTTGACACCTAAAAGGAGATTAGAGCTGCTAATTCCCGTCACACATTTAAACAAAAAGCAATAACTGTCGCAAAATAAGATAATTTTGCTCGCGGAGATGAAGTAGCGTCGTTAAACTGGAATTGTCGTAAAAGCGGGTGTCGCTAAAGCGAAGTCAAATGTACATAAAAGATAGGAATTCTGCCGGGACCAACAAAAATGCGTTGTCAAAAGCGAATTGTCGTTATAGCTGGTGTCGTAATATCCAGTTTCTACTGTATCTTTGTTTTTATGGATTTAATCCTTATGCGTCCGCTGGCAGCCACAGCTGTTTAGTGTAGCACGTCCGCTGGCATTCTGGAATGCCAACCAGGGTTGCCAGATCCCAGTGATAGAATAAAGCCAAAGGAGGGAATAAAAAAAGCCAAATAAAGCCAAACAATTTCACCAGCTAGAAAATATATTTTCGTCCAAAAATCATCGTGTTCTCTAAAAAAAAAAAGGTCTCCACTTCGATTCGATCTCTGATTTTGCTATTTTTTCTTCCAAAAATGTAGTGATCTCTAAAAAAAAAAAAAAGTTATCGCTTCCTTTCCATGTCGGACTTCCCTATTTTGGTAAAAAAAGGCCAAAAAAAAGCCAAAACGCCAAACCAAAATTCTATTGCCAAACCTGTTTAAAAAAAAGCCAGATATCTCAAATTTGGCGTCAAAAAAGCCAATCTGGCAACCCTGAATTGCCAACCAATAATGTACACGGCTTGATTTTATTTACTAAAATTTCCAAAAAACACTGTGACGTCACAATACCCAAGCAAATGCGCAAGTCCGTTTATATACGGCTGCGCTTTAATGCGAAGTGAGAATTTCAATTGTCAGCTAACAAGCTTTTAAAAGCCCAGCAACGAACGGCCTGAAAACAAATTTTAAGTGAAGACTTTTTTTATACAGATGATTAAGTTTCAGCCTAAAATCTTTTTCATTTGCAAACTACAGATTCGTCCACGAAATCTATTCTAATCAACTAAGATTTCGTTTGATGATCGCAACGAAGTTTTGCAGACAACTGTTTCTCACGGACAAATCTGGTTGTTGCAGCGGTAATCCGTCTGCCTTATGTTTGCCAAAAAGCTTAACAATTCGGCAATTGGCAATCAAATGTCTGGCTGCCAGTAGCTGGCTGCTTTTCTTTTTGAAATTTCTGAGTAAAATCATCGAGTTTCTTTTATTAGAATTGTTTTTCTACTCGGTAAACGTTTTTTAACGAGTCCGAGTCCGAGTTCCGACAAAAAAATCTACGAGTCCGAGTTCGAGTCCGAGTTCTTGATGCACGAGTCCCAGTACGAGTTCGAGTCCTCAAAAATCGGACTCGAGTGCGACTCGAGTCGAGAATCATTTTGTCTTCCTGACTTTCAGGAAAGCGTTGGTAGTGCTATAATAGAAGCAAACGTCAAGTACTAGCCAGCGATGCAAGGAAATTGCTGTCCAGTTAAAATGTTTTGTTTTTCACTTTTCAGAAATAGCATGTAACTATGGAGAGACCGGGTCCGGTTGTTACAGTTCTCAAACACGAAACACCAATAAAAAAACGCCACAAAATCAATAATTATACCAAAAATAAAACAGCCGAACGAATCACAAAATCAATTATTATATAATTTGGTATAATAGAAGTAAATAAACTTGTAGAACAGGAATGTCCAACCTGTGGCCAC
This sequence comes from Diplosoma virens, assembly GCA_963680785.1. Taxonomy (NCBI): domain Eukaryota; kingdom Metazoa; phylum Chordata; class Ascidiacea; order Aplousobranchia; family Didemnidae; genus Diplosoma; species Diplosoma virens. Next base: position 63,388,944 of record OY796880.1, on the reverse strand, counting down.
TGCTTACTTAAATTTTTTCATAACTGTACATAATTCGATGTCACTGCGGTCTTAATAACATATAGGAAAACAAGTACAGACGTCAGTTGATTGCTGCGTTGAGTGACGTCCAATAAATTGATCTATGAAAACTTTTGTCGGCGGAACTTGCCATAAAACGCTTGCCGCAAGCATCATTTTCAGTATTCACATTCTTTTGCTATTAAATTAATATTCATTGCATTATTTCCAAAAATTTTTTTCAATATCAAATGATTGTTAATGAATGAATAATAAAGATGGGAGCTTTGAAACAGCGGAATGATTTGGAATAAGATTACAATAATTGCAGCGATGCTGCTAATGTGATAAAAAAGGAAAACGTGTTGATTTCTTAAGATGTGTGGAAAAAGGATCAGACATTTTCATAGATTTTAAGTCCAACATAGGAATTCAACATCTGTTTAGGGTCCAGGGATCCGCCATTAGCCAAAGAGAGTGTCGCTCCTAGTCGGCGAAGCTCAGCTGGAAGGATGCCCGAGAGTATGAGTAGATGGTCTGTTGGACTGGGACACAGACTTCCAGTGACAATGCCCTGCTTTCCTTCTTCTCACAGGTAGTAAGGGTGAAACTTCGGTTTCGAACAAGCTGGATCCATGATCATTCTGACCCAGTGCTTATCCGACAGAAGTTTCGCTACAGTGCCAGACAGTATTACATGCCCCTGTCAGATAAAATATCGAAAAAAACACTTGATATTTTCTGTCAATAAAATGATTTGATTCACGGTTAACTTTCCGCGCCGAAACCAACCTAATCTCTAGGTAGCAATGGATTAATAATTGGTTCGACGCGGTCGTAGATAAGCCCCTCGAGGATCTTGTAGGAGACACAGAGCAGAGATGTCGGTCGATAATTCTTTGGGTCCTCTAGGGTATCGACTGTGGCATCACGACTACAAGCGCTCTTGTCCAGATTTTGGGAATATTGAATTGGTGCAAGCAGGAAGAAAGAAACTCACGTAATCAGTACTTCTATGCTCCAGCATGGATATTTTTAATACTATTATAATTACGTAATGATTTCAATAGTTTTACATTACATTTAAGGCTACGCTTGATAAATTAGTTCCAAGTATTGTGATCAATTGTTGATTACCTTTGCTTTTAAGTTGTCAATGAAAAATCTTTTAACTTTGTTTAGTATAGATTTATAAATGCTCTCTAAATTTCGCTAAGATTTAAATTCTTGGTATTTTATGCATCTTTGTAAATTATTTAACGCTTATTGTACAACTTTAAGACTTTCTGCGTACTGTATTTTATGATACTTGCTGGGGAGCATCTCGATTCGAAAACGTTCTGTTCTTCGATGCTCCCTGACCTAGCCCAAATTTAATTTATTTACGCGTATGTGTTTTTTGTTTTTTGTGTGTGTGTTTTTACTAGCTTTGTGGTTAAGGTCAAAATAAAATTTGTCTTTTCTTTCACTTAAATCCCTAATTAGTTACTCAACTTTAAACATATCTTTCAATACCCATCATTTGGCCATGGCATTTAATATTAAAAAGAGGAGATTTTATAAGCATGTAATTTTGCGACCCGCCAAATATACTTAAATTAATTGACCCATTATGAAAAAAGATTCGACATTCCTGATGTAGAATAAGTTATAAGTTACTTTTGCAGATTTGCACATTTTCACTTGCGATTAACAGTTAATGCAGTTGTGGAATATATGATGATAATAAGAAGATAGCTGTACACATTTTATAAACCCGATTTTTACACACTGCGCACCAGTGATAAAGGTCTCGAGAATGGTCACAGTCTCGGTCTTTTGCTGATGGTCTCGGTCTCGTGTTTTTTAAATTAGTCTCGGGACCGGACATTTTTTGGTATTTTTTTATTTGATGTTATTATGATAAGTTTTGCAATTTGCTTAAAAATAATACTCAATTGACCAGTTTTTCCGCAATTTGAAGTGGTAAAAAGCTTATAGTCATTAGTTCTTCTTTAATCTTTAGTTTCGCAACTTTCTTGGTTTATTCCAATAGAGATTTTTATTGTGATCAAGCCCATTTATTACAAGCTAATTCGATTACAAAAAACTTTATTGAAATTGTTTTCTTTCGGCAACAAACAAGTCTGGTTATGCTTTAAATGTTTCTACCCACACCCTTGCCGTTAAAATGTTTGCAGTAAATTTATCCAATTTTAGAGGAATCAAGTAACCTGATTATGTACCAGTAAGCTAGTTTTTTTAGTTAAAAGCAAGCTTTGACAGAAGAACAAAAGAAATAACGCAGAAAAACTAGATCTACTACAGCAAAATAGATCTTGTAGCTTTAATTTTCAGCAGTAGCCCCAGAGAGCAAACATGGATTTTTAAATGTTTTTTGTTACAGTTAATCAACAACTACGAGTAGTTACCTACCTTAAAATTTAATGCGCATCCCAAAAGTAATGCTTTAAAACAGATTAAATATGAGAAAGAAATAATTTTAACGTTAACTGGAAGCTAAAGTTTCTAAATATTCAGTTTAAAAATGTCTTATAATAGATTTAGAATTAGACTCCAATAGTGATAACATTATGTTAACGATAGAATTGCCCAAAGACCTAAAGCGGTTACAATAGTATACAATAGTATAGTTCAGACTTGTGCAAAATACGACCTGTGAATGGCCAGAATATGGCTGGGACATGATTAATAAAATTTTTATATCAAATTTTTTTAGTTTCATGAGGCAATAATGCAGTTACATGAAATGAAGCAATTCTTAAATCACAAACAGTTAGGATTACATCATGAGTGCCCAACTTTTACACGCTAGGAGCCAAATTTTTTGCAAGTATCACCTGGGCCACAATCGGTACGGAACTACAGTAATAAAATTTGTTTTGGTTTTTAATTTTAATGATCGAACCCCTTACTCCAAAAAAAACTTATTATTTAATCCTATGAAATTTTTCCTATATGAAGCAAACAAGTTCTTGTTGTAATGAAATTTATGTACACAATAATTTAAACACCCTATTTATACATTTATTCATTATGGCCTGCTATTGTTCATAAAGAAGAGGAGGTGGTGGCCCTCTGCGTTACAAGGTTTGCTCACCCATACAGTTTGTTTAATTTTTTGTTGTCATTTGTATTTTCATCCTCCTGCCTCGCAAAAAAAGCGTGGGAGGCACTATACTTAGACAAGCAATTGTCCCGACCCTCTTACGGAGATACCAAATTATTGCTGTCCGGCTGAAATTTTTATTTTGCTTTTTACAATAGTTTTATAGAGATATGACTGCAATTTGAACTGCTCGCCCAGACCCCTAAACAAGGGAAAATGCGGTAAAGTGTCTTTTCCAAAGACATAACAGAATCGCAGGAATAGGTTTTCAACCGCGGCCGTTTTAATCACAATCACCACGCTCTAAACACTCGACCACGCTGCTTGGGACCCGTTTAAGAACCGATTAAAAAGTTGTAAACAATAAATCCATAAGCGTACGTGCGAAAGGGAAAGGGTTGGGGTTTAAAATTCCTCCATGAAGAATGATCTTTAAAGCTTCATAGTACCCCTAAAACAACTTAAAAACTATTAAAATAAAGTGAAAAATTTATTTAATTAAAAGAGAATCAGAGCTAAAAAAAAGTGAAGAACAAAATAAAATCTTCACCTTATTTTATATTTGTCGGCAGCGTGTTTGAGCGTTGTGATTGATGGCGAACTGATTGAAACCGTCGCGGTTCAAAGCCTACTCTCGCCATTCTGTTGTGTTCTTGAGAAAAACGCTTTACGGCACTTTCCCCTGCTTGGTGGCTTTAGTGAGCAGTCCTAAATTTCAATCATAAAAATATATCTTTAAAAATTTCAACTGGACAGCAATATCTCGGCATCTCCAAATGCAGATCAACGTAATAGTTTGACAATTGCTCTATGTATAGTGGCACCGACAATTTCAAGTGAGTCAGCAGTCAAGAGGATAAAAATAAATAAATAAATAATTGTAATTGTTTTTTCAGTGAGTATTTGAAAGTGCACCTTTTTTTGTTGGACCAAGCCTCCGCAAATTATAGCAATTGTTTTCGGCTCTCAACCGCCTTTCATAGCAAATTTCTGCAAACAACAGTGTCACAATCTAATTGCTTAAAATAGAATATCAAATGGCTAATAAGACGAAGTAGAAAAGGAGAAAAATAACTAAAAACTATTTTGATTAACCTACCTAACAATAGACAGAAAATAAACAGAGGTAATACAGAAAGAAAAACAGGTAATACAGAAAGAAAAACCACCGAGCTGTTAAGCAGCTTTTACTCGTTTGTTTAATTCGTCATTATTTCTAATCTTTTTAGGTGATTAATTAGACTAATTCCATTCTATGTAAACCAAGCATAGCCAAAAAATATAACAAATACAACACACCAAAACAGATAACCGAGATAATCAAATATTGGGATGAAGTTTCGGTTCTAAGTATATTCCACAACAGAAAATTCCACCACGGCACCTTCCATTGCGATAAATTCCACCACGGTACCCTAAATTTCATCATGGTATATTCTAACACGGTATTGCACGACGTTGGTTGTCGTTGATTTATCACGCTATAATTTTCCAAATACGGAGTACAGTAATAAGTATATTTATTACCTAACTATAATTCTAATGCTCTCTAACCTTAATTCCTAATCCTAATAAATCCCCGTGGTAGAATATATCGTGTTGGAGTTTACAGGGGTGGAATTTACTGGTCAAATAAGTTTCAACCATTTTCGTGATGAGCGTGCTTTCAGCATTTTTGAGTTTTGAAAAAAAATTTTAAGGAATATTGTTAAAATTTTTTTGATTGCTTTTTTCAATATTGTTAACCAGCGTGCCTTCTATGTTTTGGCTTTCTTCTGCTCTAGCTGAACGAGTTTTTAAAGTTTGTTGTTTTATGTTGTAAATCATACTTGAGTAAATTTCTTTTCAACATGATAGAGATGCTTGTTTAATTAAAATGTGATCTTAGATATTTTGTAATCTTGATGTAAATCTAGATGTAATCTTAGATCTTTTTAAAAAATATATAAATTTATTGTTTTTGGAATAATTAAAAACGGACTATATTTTTGTAAAAATTTTCGGTCTCGATCTCGGTCTCGATTGTTTCTGGTCTTGTTCTTGAACCTTAAGTCTCAAAATTTGCCGGTCTCGATCTCGGTTTCGGAAAAATTATTGTGTCTCGGTCTCGACGTTAGTGGTCTCGACTACATCACTGTTGCGCACTGTATCTAAACCTTCCTCGACTAGAATATATACAGACATACAAAACCATTTACCTCTCTCCAGTGATGGACTTACAAAAGGGAAAACCTGGTACCAGAAAAAAAGGGGCCACTTTTTAATGTGTCAACTTTTTTTTGTTGCAAAAATATAGTGATCTCTGAAAAAAGGTCATTGCTTTTAATCAATGTCCAAATCTTGATTTTCGTCCCAAAAATATGTTGGATTCTTAAAAAAAAGGTCATCATTTTCAATCGAGTCCTTTATCCCTACTTTCGTCCTAAAGTTAAGGTGCAGATAGGGTGTACCACCGTCATGGTGCTACTATGAAAAAATAGAGCAATATTTTGCTTAGGGGGGGCCGTGAGCAGCCATTCCGTTCGCTCGGTACTAAAGCCATTGTAGCTTTAAACGCTATGTTACAATTAAGTGTTTGTTTAAAATGCGCAGGAAAACTATGCAGCTCTCAATACTTACGTCATAATCCAATGCATATGATAGCATACTTTCAAGGCCTTTGTCTAAATGCATGTGATAAATAAGAAGCGTTCTCTTTTTATGACAGAATGGCTTTGACTGGCGTCGAGGGAAGTCGCAAAATTATGAAAGCAAAATGTTGTTTCTGATTCTGATCATTCTATTTGAATAAGATTCTGTATGAATAAGAATAAGCTGCTAGATAACTTGTATCGTGATAATTGAATGAAAGTGAATTCCTGAACTCGAAGAGACGGAAAAGAATCAATTCCTGGACTCTCGATCAACTATACTTGTAAGTGGTGGTAGAGTATGAGCATATGCTAGCTTATATATACAAACCTACCTAAATAAATAAAACCGCTACAACATCACTGCCTGTCTCACGATAAAAAACTCTAGAAAAGTTTTTTTTTCGTGTCTGTATTAGCCCTTTAAGCCCTGAATTAATTTTGAATTGAAGTAATTAGCCCCAAACTTAAAGCCTTAAGTCACGTGGTAAACAAAAAAAATTTTTTTTGTTATGGTTGCGAAAAAAATGTTTTTCTGAACTTTAAGAAAAAAACAGAATTGTCCTATTGGCTTGGAAATGGAAATTTCGTCATGTTAGATATGTAATAACGTGTTTTTTCTAACTGGACGTATTCGTTTCCTCAGGCCTCAAAGGGTTAGGGCAACACACAAAATTAAAAGTTTATTTTTTGGTAGGTAATGCATTTTTCTGAAACAATTTTTTTCTTGTATTTTTTGTTTTGTACACATGCTTTTCATAAGACAATGGGTGTTAATTTGACTGGAGTTTCAAATTTTCAGTTAGTATTTCTGTCTTTTTTTTCTTGGTTTTGCATTTCATTTTGATTTTTTTTATCTCTATCTTTATCCTCCTGACTTGCAGGAAAGCGATGGAGGCGCTAATGCATAGGTTAAGCAATTACCCCAACCTACTTCCGGAAATGCCAAGATATTGCTGTCCGCTTGAAATTTAATAGAGATATGACTGAAATTTAGAACTGTTTGTTAGGACCACCAAGCAGAAGAAAGGGCCGTAAAGTTTCTTTTACAAGGACACTATAGAATGGCACGAGTAAGTTTTGAATCGAGACTATGTTGATCACAATTCCGGCGCTCTAACCACTTGACCACGCTGCCGATTTGAGTGGCAAGCCTTCAGCAAAATTACAGATTTAAAGAATTAAAATTTTTTAAAAAGATTGCTGCTTATATTTCGTTTTAGTCTTAATTAAGCAACTTACAACTGCTACTTCAGTAACTCACGAGACGCAATAACAAACAAAAAAAGTTATTAAAAGTAGACAAAGTAAAGAGCACGAAGACTATTTAGTTTCTAGTAATTTTTATCGAGGTCAAAATAATAATTTTCGTAGTCACAATTTTTTAAAAGTACCAAGGTTATAGTTACGGAAAAAGTAACTAGTTAGCCTATTGTTTCGTAACACAAATCGCCTTTCCTGAGAAAATTATGAACAATTTGAATTTAAGAAGTAATTACCGTCTTGAGGAAATTATACAACATGAATAACAACAAAAGCCTTTTGAAAAATTGAAGTTTTTTGACGTTTCAAATGATTGATCGACTTGTTTACTTGTTTAGTCTGGCTGTACGGATCTGTATCCAACTGTAAATTTATCGTGGTGCATTTTTTATATGGTGAAATGACGCTGCGATTTCTTTTTGTTAGTGATTCACGCGTAATGCTTGATGTTAATCTCCTTTGAAAGTTTGTCATGTAAACACTCCGGCCGATTTAACCCTATATGACCCATTGGCGTTTATGAACGACATTAGAAATAAATGGGTTTAGTTATTATATCCGAAAAGATTCGCTTTAATTTTTGAGTGAAAGTATACAGTAAAGATTCTATTTAATGCTGTATGATCATAGATTTGGATGATATTTTGCTCAATCACCTGTCCCGTGTTATTTAATTTAGATCACAACAAGAAAGTGCCTAAGTCAGTTGCACCGACAAAATAAATTGGGTCATAAAGGGTTAAGTTTGTTATAAAAAGAAGGGCCATCCCGTTGTTAGTCGGTGACAATAATTTTGGTGAATGAACAAATTTTAATGTTTTGCTGAATATGTTTGCTGTCTGCCGAGTTGCTGCGCTCAAATTTAAGCGCAAATTTAACTGAATAATATTTAAAAAAATTTAATCTCCATCTCAATCTACAACTATAGTTTTCTTGCTGGGCGTCACATGCATTTTTAAATAAAAGGGTAGTTGTTCGACTTGGGGGGAATTTTTCTGATCTTATCCAAGAAGTTCAGCACTGCGAGGACGGAGGAAGCAATTGAATTCTTTTAAATTTTTGGACGAGCCAGCTTTTCTTTAGACAGCTTAATCACTAACCAAAAATTGAATACGGTTCATCTCAACCAAAAATAAATTGAATTTATAATTATCATTGAATTTTTAACCACCTATTATTGTAACCAATGATTGCCCTCCTCTGATTACTAACTGCAATAACATTTTTTGATTCACAAAAATTTTACAAACAAACGTGTTCAGGTTAATTGCCACAGTAAATTTATTTTTGTTTCTATTTCCATTCTGACGAAATTTCAAGAAAAAATTTAAACATAAAAAGCAGAGACTTGTTAGGCTGAACTAGCTGGTAGCTATGCTGAGTCGTTTTCGATTTGCTTCTTTTTTTAGCAGCTTTATCAAGGTTATAAAATTAATTCATAATGGGCAAGATGCAAAAAAAAATGAAGACTTTTATTTACTGGACTGGTAGGCTACATTTGCCCCAAAAATAGGTTCATCCGGAACAGCTTCAGTCAAGTTGAATTATTTAATGTCGAAGCATCATTCTTTTTCACAAAAATGGAATTAATAGTTCTTTTATCGAATTAAGCATGCAGCGCCAGCTTTATCGAACAAACCACAGGCATCGGTTATCAGGGGAGCACCATGTCTGATGCTTTTCTACTGTATAACGAAACTCAACGTCAACGCTGCCAGCATTTGTTTTCTGCAGTGCAGCTGATTGAGGAAATAACAAGAAAAGTTGGGACTCATCATCGGCCTCCACGTAGCGAATCCCGGTTACTGGTAAATGACCAGGAAAATGATGATAAATCTTGTGTGTTTCCGGGGTAATAAAAGGATAGACCTTCGGCTCCGGGAGCAAAAAGACTCAATAAGTTCACAAACGCAAATTGCAGGCCATCTGTGGCCATAATACTACATTTAAATGTTGAAGGCCTAAGTGCAAATAAGATGTGCGTTGTTAGCCAACTGGACACCGGGAAACTCATTGCAGAGACACATTGCATAAATGTAGACCAGCTAGTAATACCACATTTCGCACTGTCTGGTTGAGTCTCAAGCAGGAAGCATGGCTTGTTACGTTTACGCACAAGAAATTTAAATGTACCCTGGTGGATCAATCTTCGGAGAGATCACCAATTGAATGGTTATAAGTGTATATTGATGATTGCAAGATTGTCAATCTCTACAAATCACCAACCTCGCAATTTACATTAACAGCCATTCCGGTGTTCCCATATCACAGTCTTTATGCTAGTGGTTTTAACTGTCAGCACACTAACTCGGGCTATAATTACACCAGCCATGATGGAGAATGCCTGGCTGGCTGACTGGTAGCCAAGGGAAATATTTCCTCTTGTATAACCCTAAATATGCCCCAGTTTCTTCTCTGGTCGCTGGAAAAGTTCCTATAAAATAGGCTACTAACATTTTAAAGGAACTTTGACTGGAACCAATCCCAATCTGGTTTTTAAACAACTCCGAATTAGACAGACATACGTTAGAAAAGTTTCCTTGGTCCCAACATTGACCATTACTAATTACGGCATCAAAAAACCTGGCCCCAGTCCCTAGTGATCCGTACAAGCATTACAACTTCTGCTGGGCCTACTCGGAACTATATGACCTCATCACAAACCAGCTATCTCAGAAATTACCATCTCCTGACTCTAGCTCTGTTGATAAGGCATACCAAGATTTCTGTAATACCGTCTTAATTGAAGCAGCAATTGTTAATTCCAAGCGGTCGTAGAAACAACTATAGACCGTGTTGGATCCAGAGTGAGAACCCTCTACCAGGTTTTTCTACGGGCTCCGCTGGGTAAAGCAACTAGTTCAGCTGCTTAACTTGCTGTCCCATCTTGATGAAAAACAAAAAGATACTTGTCAGAGGCTGTCAATAACATCGACTTGAAGCAATCCAGTCGGCTGGCATGGAATATAATTAATGACTCGACCGGCAGAACCAGACACACACGCCGCCTCTGCTTCATCACCGCCAACTCGATTGCCTCGCAGTTGGTTAAAAATGGAATAAACTAAACAACAAACCGTGAGTGAGCCAGACTCGTCATTGAAGAGGTGTCCCAACTCTGAGGATTTCAACACTGCCTAGCAAATGTATGTCTGGAGATTTTTCTCCGAAAAAATTTGCCAATGCCCTCAAGCTGCTAAAGTCTGGAAAAGCTCCGAGCCCTGACTCTCTATGCCCAGGGCTAATACTCCATGCTGGCTATGCTTTGAAGTGCAGGCGTTGTATTTGTCGGTCTCACAGCAGCCTATGACACTGTATGGCACGCGCCCTCACCTGCAAGCTACTCCGTCCTTTTCTGGACAGGCACATGGTCTCATTGATTATGGAACTTGTTTGTAATCAAAGTTTTACTCTCACAACCGGTGCCAGAAAGCCAAACAGGTTACGACCCCACTGTGATCAGTCCTGGCTCCCCTCTTGTTTAATATTTATACATATGACTTGCAAATCACAATCGGCGGAAAATGTATATGCATATGTTGACGACCTGGCCATCTTGCACTATGCAAGCAACTAGTAGGCGTTAGAGGGGACTCTTACTCTGCAAATGGCAACCCTATCCTTCTACCTTTACAAATGGAAGCTCAAGTTCAGTACAACAAAGAGTGTGTCTGCAGCTTTTCATTTTTACAACAAGGAGGCACGACGTGAGTTTAACATTTCTGTTAACGGACGGAGTTATATAGGATATATGGCTATTTCTAGCTCGATCGCCACACTCAGGAGCCAGAACATCTCCTACATGAAAAACTCCTGTCTCTCACTTAGTGGATAGTTTGGGCAACTTAAATCAAGACACCCCTTTGTACGTTCTGCACTGGAACTGCTGAACAAGCTTCCCCAGTCAGGAACCAGTGTAGCACGATGGCGGAATACCGGTGGAGCATGCAAAAAACGCTTCTCGACTCCATACATTTATTGAAGATGTTAGCCCAACGCCAACGGGATTTAGCTTTCCTAGACCTACATGAGTAAGCTTAACCTCCTTCAAATCGGTGTTGGTCTATTCTGCTAAAAACGCACAAATGGGGTATAGCTTCTACGGCGGCCTGTAAGTGTGGCGCAAAGGAGCAGATAACTGAACACATAAAAGCATCTTGCCATCTATCACCACCCAAAAGAGTCCTGTGCTCTCTTAGATGTCGAAAAAAACCTGATAACCTGGCTGATCGAAACATGTCCGGCCATTTAATAGACCATCTAACTCCCGTCCATATCCGCCAAACAAAAAGGGAAAAGTTCTTTTTCCTATTTATTTTTGTGCCTAACCTGGACCAAACAAAGAAGCAAATAACTGAATGAAATTAGACAAGCTTTCGATTAGGCTGATTAGCATACAAATAATCAAAATTTGTACACACACGCATACAAAAAAAGAAATAGACGTATTCAGGGATTCCCTGACGTAATTATAAATTAATGGAAAATATAAATTAGGCCTGCTACCAGTCGAACAAACTAAGCGATTCAGAACATTAGCCTAGGCTTGTAGAGACAATTTCTAATCTCCAAGATTTTGAACATTAACAACAATTAGGAAACTGCTTTAATTATTTATTTGAAATCTATTACTAACTTATTCGCCTACAAGAGTTGTAATATGTCCAGCATTTTGGACTTAAGTCAGTCCGAGCCCAATAACTTTTAAGTCTAAATCTAGTCCAAATTTAAGTCCTTAGGAGCCGTGACTCAAGTTTAACTTTTAATATGCTAGAGTTAAGTCCGATCAACCAAGGCCGAGTTTTTTGAGTCCTAGTTTATCGAATATCGAGTTTTTGATAAGTTTGATAGTAAGAGCGTTTATGTTCAAGGCAATTAAAAGTCAAAAGTTTTTTGTCTTCACTTAGTTTTGAACAACTATTTCACAACAGGATTAAAAAAGACACGTATATTCGAGATATTTAAAAAACTATTTTCTTTGTGGACAGGGGTAGATGAAAGATGAAAAAGCAAAAAAAAATTTTTGGTTATAGTTATTTTTGTCGGGGCTCGAATCAAGTCCAAGTCATTAGTTCATTCGAAAACTCGAGTCGAGTTCAAGCCTTTTGTAAAGGGGACGTGAGTCCAGCGCAGTAGCATAATTTTAGTAGGAATGGCAGACATTAGCCCGTGCTTAATTACAGTAAAGCACATTGGTTTGCATGATATTTATATAGTATACCGTAATTAGTAAAAACTTATATAACTTTAAAGTTTTGTATAATATCTATGGTAAAAACTCAGTTTTTCAACTTTTTTTTCATAAGGTTGTAAAAATTTTGTCAAAATATATTCAGTTTATTGATTTATACATGCATAATAGCCATTTAACATTTAAAGTGTATTTTAATAGTACAAATTTTTTATTGTTCTTAATCATATGCCTCTAAAAAAGTTTCATTAAATCTAGACACTTTAGATTTTATTCTCGATTAAAGTTTAATTTTTGATTAATATCTCTTATTTTTCTATCATTTTAATTTATTTTCTATTACAATATTAGTCTTTCTTTGTTGTTTTCATGGGTCTCTTTAAGAAGAGAGTGTGTCTCATCAATGGTTTTAAGAGAAATTAATGAAGATGAAGTAGCTGAAGAAATAAACAATTTAAAAACGAAATCAGCTTGTGGCTTGTTGCAAATCAGCACTAAATTTATAAAAATGAGTAAAAACCGGAACGTCATAAGTTTGCTTCTTGCCCAAATTTTTACTAAATGTATTGAACAAGAAACATTTCCAAAAATCTTTAAACAATCCCAAGTAATTCCAATACCAAAAGTATCTAATCCGCAAGAACTAGCTGACTTCAGACCAATTTCTCTTCTTCCTGCTTTAGTTAAAATTTTGGAAAAAATTTTATATAAAAAAATGATCAAATTTCTTGACAAAAACAAAATTTTAACAAACCAACAACATGGATTTAGAACAAATGATTCAACTAGTCTTCCAATTACATCAATGTATGATGACCTTCTTCTTAACTTAGAAAGTAATAAAATTACATGTTCAGTTTTCCTTGATATTAGTAAAACCTTTGATTCAATAAATCATGACATCCTTTTAAAAAAATTAAATATATATGGTTTTCGAGGTAAAATTTGGAAATTATTGATGTCATACTTAAAAGATAGAAAACAGTGTACCAAAATAGGAAATAACTTTTCAGAATTTAAATACATGTGTTGTGGTGTTCCACAAGGGTCTGTATTGGGACCATTATTATTTTTACTCTATATTAACGATTTGCCAAATGCAACTAAATGTATTACTACAATATTTGCAGATGATACTAATCTACATCTAGTGATCCAAATTTACTCATACTTGAACAAAATATGAATATAGAACTGAAGAAAATTGACTCATGGTTTAAATCAAACAAACTATCTCTTAATTTTAACAAAACTAAATATATGGTTATATGTAAAAAAAGCATCACTACATCTTCTTTTAAATTAACCATAGGAAAAAATGAAGTTAAACAAACAGATCATGTAAGATATTTAGGTATTTTTTTGGATGACAAATTAAATTGGGAACATCATGTATCTAACATATGCAGCAAATTGTCAAAAACAAGTGGCATTTTTTATAAACTAAGGCATTATGTGCCACTCAATACTTTAAGAATATTATATTTTTTGTTAATTCAATCGCACTTACAATATTCTATTTTAAACTGGGGATGGGCTAACAAAACACTCTTGATGACCATAGAAACATTGCAAAACAGAATTATAAGAGCTTTTTTATTTAAGAACATTAGGACCCCAATTAACATGCTATACAAAGAATTTAATGTGCTAAAACTATTTGATCTTTTTCAACTAGAAGTTGTTAAATTTATGTATAAATTTGAAAATCATATGTTACCTTATTGTTTTTATAACTATTATGATAAAATAAATAGTGTGCATCAACATTCAACAAGATATAGCACTGATGGAAATTTTTTTCTGCATTCTGTAACAAAACAATCTGGTAAACAAAGGCTGCAATACATTGGAGCAAAATTGTGGTCTACTGTACCCAGTGATATAAAAAAATTATCTCTTATTTCTTTCATTAAAAATTACAAAGTATTTCTTTCAAAAGCCTATGAAAAATAATAATAAGCAAAGTAGTTATATTAAAAAAATAGTATTATGAATAATACATATATATCAGTTTTCTTAATGTCATATATTGTTTTTATTTTCTTTGAGAAATTTTTGCTATGCTGTTTCTTCAACATTCACCAATTATATATATTTTAATAACTTATGTATACTGTATATTTCCTATATCAATTGTATTGCATTAATTACTTGCATTGCATGCCCTCTTTATCATTAATATAGTTGTTTTTGTTATTTTCGATTAACTTGATATAATGTAAAAAAGGAAATATATGTTTCTTTTTTTTTTTACATCATTTGCTTGAAATCATATTTATTGTGTATTTCATATCTACAACTTTTATTGTGTATTCATATATAAATTTCTTGAAATCATATTTATTATTATTATTATTTTTTTTTTAACCTTTAATTTTTTGTAGAATTTTTCACCTTTATGTAGGGTACCAATACTGTAACTTTAATCAGTTTATTTTAATGTATAATATTACTTGTTTTTAGACTTATGTGTTGTATTTTTGTTTATTTTTGTTTTTCTCTTTGTAAATTTCTCGGTATGTTTTGTACCAGCTGTAAATTGTTTTGATATCTGTTGTATGTCATTGCATAATGGTGTTACTATTATTTGTTTCTACTGAATTATAGCCTATTTGAACATGTACATGTTATCACTTTAATTATTTTGAGGTGCTGGCTGACTTTGGTGACCTTGTTGGTCTTTCGCTGGCATCTAGTCATGGCGACCAAATGTTTTGTTTGACTTCTCATGTCTTGGTCGTAGACAAAAAAAATAAAATAAAAATAAATTAAAAATAAATAAGAGACCATAACTATTGTTTGTTGGTGAAACTAACCCAAAATCCCCCCTTACAGCACTAGGAGGCTAGGAAAAACTAACCAAGAGAAAAAGGATCTTAAGAAATGATAGTACTAACCACAGTGGATTGTGGTTAGTTTTACTAACAAAAATCAGGTCTTTTCTAGAAGCACTGTAAGTGATTTTTTTGTGAAATTAACCTGGATGCCCCTGTGGTTACTATTGCTTCTCGTGAGATTCTTTTTCTCTTGGTTTCTTCTTTATTCCACTTTGGTGCTGAAAGGGGTATTCCAGGTTAATTTCACTGAAAAAAAATTGCTTATGGTAACTTCTTGAAGAGACCCCAAAAATCACTCATGGTCACTTGTTGAAGAGACTGTTTTTATTTTATTATGGTTCATGGCTCACTGTAGTTGTAGATGAGTTCATGGTTTACAGATTAAAAACCATTAGTGTAGCTCAAAACCAGAAACTATTTTCAAAAAAATAAAGCATTCAGTTCTTGGTAACTGTTGTAACTATGTTTTATTTTATTTTTATTATTTCTGCTTTTAGCATGTTTAAGTGTATTTCAGTTTTTAAAAAATAAGCATTTAGAGCATAATACTGCAAACCTTGAAGCTTTTTATTTATCATCATGGGTAGTCAAACATCCAAATACTTGAAGAAAGGAATGGATTATGTCACTGGTTCAACCACAGAAGGAGCAGAAACCTCTAATGCTGTTAAAGCTCATTCTGACATTAATTTTCAAGGAACACCTTTTGTTTTGACTCGGACAAGGTTTGCAATTTTTTTTAAAGAAATGTTTATTTGATTGTACCTTGAGTTATTGTTTTAAATTTTTATTTGCATGGAGGCTTAAATATTGGTGTTTCAATTGGTAAAAAAATTAGATCTCCAAGAAGTCATCATAAGTGATTTTTGTTTGTAAAACTTATCCAGATCCCCTTGCAGTTACTATCGCTTCTTAGAGATCTGTTTTCTTTCAGTTTCTTTTTTATTCCATCCTGGTCTTGAAAGGGGACTCCAGGTTAGTTTCACCAAAAAAAATCTCATATGCTGACTTCTTGAAAATATCCAAAAAACTTTAATTATGTTTAAAAACCAGTAACAGTTAAAATTGGTGGATAATTTATCATATGTTTTAGTTGTAATTAAATTAATAAAATTTTTAGCTCTTAACATGTTAACTGCCATATACATATATGGCACATGCCACTGTACAAATATAATATTTATCTGCAAAGTGAACCATATATGCGTCACTAGTTTTATTGTAAAATGCTTACCTTGATTGCCAGCCACACAAACTCTCACTTCAGTATCTTAGCACACACTGAAGACATAATGGTTTGAATACCCCACAGTGTAGGCTTATCCACATTCCACAGTTAACAAGTTAATATACATTTTAAACTTTTAATCTAGTTTTGTATACTTTTAAGATTATGTTCAATGAATACACAATATACAGCAACAACAATAAATTTATTTTATCTTTGTTAAATTAAAAATTAGCTATAACATTCTTAAATATGGAATACAGTTGTAACATTCTTAACTGTATTGTATAACATTATCTTAAAATTTCAAATTTTTTCTGTCTTGTTTGAATTTCTACTATTTGTTATTATTCATTTTATTGAAATGAAAATTGTCTGTAAATAAATGGTAGTTTATTTTTACTATTAGTATTGCAATTTAGCTTTTTAATACCTTTTGTTAATTGGTTTTTAATAGCTTTTAGTATTATGGCACTATGCACTGTTGTTTCAATTAACGAATGATAGTTACTACATAAAAAGTTAGTAAGGATACTATACTGTAGACACAATATAACATGAAAGTTGTGGTCCAATAAATCTATTTACAATGTAAGTGAATCTGCATTGCAACAAATTTCTACTTTTTTTACTAAATATTTTTGAACTTATTATTTTTTACATCACTGGTGCAATTTCTGAATAGCATGTTGAAGATTGAACAGATGAGTCATAATAAATGCTAAATACAAGCAAGCACATTTTGTCACAAAATTGTACGTACAGTAGTTAGGAATTGTGAAAATAACAAAATAAGAATTTACTTTTTCCAAACGTTATTTAATAAACAGATATTTTTTGTACCAGGCCCCCTCCTTTTTATAAATCAATCACTGATTATTGTTTGCATATGTGCAATGCTTTTTTGTAGATCTGAGTTCAATTATTGAATACATCAAAAGGCCTCTAAGTGCAATTGACAAAAGAATAAAGTTGTGAGAAAGGGGTGTGCAGATGTGATTTAAGCAGGGGAAATTATCAAGGTCCATGTTCTTACTGTGTTGTATCTAAATCTGTGTTAATATTGAGTCTATGGTGCATTAACTAAGTTGTATATAAATTTATACATATTTTATTTGTTACTTGAGCTGAAATTATTTTATCATTGTTGTTGATTTATTTAACTTACAATTGTGTGCAAAATTTTAAGACCACCTTCCAAAAATTTCCTTTTTTTGATTTCCAGCATTGTGATATCATCTGGCTTGTTCAAGATTGCATCATCTTGTTGCATCAGTCTAGCTAGATGTGTTTAGCAATACACAATACTCAATGCATGCTTGGTTAAAGAATATTTGGACTGTTTCTTCAATATTTTCATAGTTTTTGAGAGTCAAAAAATGGGCAAAAAGCAAGTTTGTCTTAAACTCAAGAGAGATCAAATTGTAATTTTGCCCAAGAAAGGGTTTTCACAAAAGATTTGCAAAAAAGTTTCCTGTAGCAAAATGGCTGTTTATCAAGCAATTGCTAGATTTCAAAATTTTGGACTTTACAATGACAAGAAAAGGATTGGAAGGCCAAGAAAAACAACCCTTGTGATGACAACTTAATTCAGCAGTCTTCAATCAGTTCCTGCTAGAAAATACATGCGGTACTGCTTTTTAAAAGTAGATATACATGGTGTCCCAAAAAAATTTATACACACTTTAAATAATTGTACATTAGGTTTTATTATTATTTACTTAATTTTCAACATGTAAAAGAATTTACAAACGTCATTCTATCATTTTGTCACTTCCAGATTTTGAACTGATTTCCGTTCAATTAATTCTGTTGAAAATTGAATAAATAATAATAAACACCTGGTTTACCATTATTTAAAATGTGTATACATTTTTTTGAGACACGCTGTATTTCATTGTACATCGTTAGTAGGCATCTTATGATTTTAATCTAAAAGCATTTAAATCTGCAAAGAAAACTTACTTAACCCCAGCCATGAAAGCAAAGAGGTAGGCTTTTGCCAAGCAATTTGAAGAATGGGTTGAAGCAAGGTGGAGTAAAGTAATTTTCTCAGATAAATCCACAATCCAGCAGTTTGCACAGAGAAAACAAACAGTTTGTAGGCCTGTTGGAACATGATTTAATGACTGCTATACACAAGCTATGGTAAAACATCCTCCTAGTGTCATAATCTGAGGGGGCCTTGTCCAGTAATGGCACAGCTAGTCTTTTTACCAATCAGAACAACAAGGAATGGCATCAGGTCCTGCAAAATGTTGAAGCACAAGCTTGAAATTCACATGGGTATTCATGAATGTAACATGTTCATGCAAGACGGTTCAAAGTTAATAAGAATATCAAAATGTTAAATTGGCTTGGTAAGATCCCAGATCTCAACCCAATTGAAAATTTGTGGGCAATACTGAAAGACAAAGTGACAGATACACATCCCATAACTGCTAAATACCTAAAAATGGCAATAAAACACATGTGGATGCAAAAGTTCACAGCTGAATACTGCAAACACCTGGTGCATGGCATACCTTGTTGCCTGCAAGCTGTTATCAAGAACAAAAATGAACATACCAAATACTAGATTCTTACAGAAAAACTCGTTAATGTAACTCTCTTTGAAGTTGATAAGCTTACTTTTTGACATTCAGTGTTAATTTCTATGTATGGCTATTTATTGCAGTACTTTGAATAAACAAACTAAAACAAAAATAAAAACAAAGTTGTTTTATTGTGAATTTTAGATAAAAAGTGCTAGGTGGTCTTATACTTTTGCAGACTGTATTACTTGTAACTAAAAGTAATGCTTTTATTAAAATTTTTTTTGCGTAAACTTATGATGCCATTTTAAATGTAACTTGATATTCAATAGTTAAACTGGCATAACTTAAAAGTTTTACTCCTTTTTTATGGTATTTATATTCATACCATAATTAATAAATGTGTTTCAGCTGGGTATTTAAAGAATAATTATTTTTTGATCTCCAATTATTACATTTTAATGTACCAATAGCTTAAAATAAGCCAATAAAAGTTTACTAGCTGCTAAACATAAAGTCACTTTCACTAATGATAATGGATTTTTTATTTAAAAAGTTATTATTTTCAAAAATTTTTTGGAAAAAGCTCAGGAGATTCTATTAGTGTAACCAAAGCGTTTTCATAGGAAGTGTATTATCATATAAATAAAGATTCAAAAATTTACTAAAAAAATTGTTTAGCAAATTGGTTAAAGCAAATAAAAGTTTACATTTTTATTTTGGGTATTACACTTTTAAATGATACTAAATTAGAAATAGAAAATACATAAAAAAATTAAAATACAAACTATCTTTGACCAAAAGGTTTAAAAGGACATTTCATTCAGCACATATGAGTGAAAAACTTTTTTTGAAAAATCTTTGCAACTTTGCTACAGCTGTCCAATATAATTCTTTTCAAGTCCATTGAAAATAACTTGCACTATCCCAAAAAATTGTATCAAAACCTTATGTTTAATTTTGTTTAGTGTTAAATTAACTTTGGTTAGAGTAAAGTTTATTTTTTGTAATTGATTGTACTTCTATTCAGTATTGCTTTTACAGTTCTCAGTACTTTGATGAAGATGGGCACTTGGCACACGAGTTTTACAAAGAAACACATGATAAAAAAAATTCCCGTGGCAAAGTAAGATTAAAGAAGATTACAAGGGGTTTGCGTAAACAGGTAAGAATTTGTATTACACAGTATGAATTTACTTTTTGCACTTTATTAAATTTGACATCTTTTTGTACAGATTTTTTCACTTTTAAAAATGTTCTTCTTTGTGCATTTTTTTAGATTTCTTATAATTATCTAACAATACAACCCTAAACACATATAGTCGTAGCACTAGTAGTAAAACACATATTGAAAAATTATTCATTTTAAAGAAGTTTTTCTTATATTTGATTAATTTAAAAAATTTGTGCATGATCAATGCTATATTTGACTGCTGTTTTTATTAGCATTTTTTGCAGAAGTGTTTTTGAGATTTATATTGGAAATGATTAAAAAAAGTGTTAGAAACTTTTGTTGATGCAATTTCGCACATTCAATGCTTTGCTAAAGGGATAAACCGTTTTAAATATTTTAAGGCATAAAGTAGCATTGTGTTGTCGACCTCATTGTCGTTTTATGATATTGTACAAGCAATTTTTTTCAGGGAAAGATCAAGCTTCAAGTAGCCAGGCTGCATGTTGATTTTCCTATTGTAATCTATGAAGATTAAAAAACCTCTTTAAAAACGAGTTTAATTCAGCCATCTGAGCTTACTGTTGACGTAATGAAAATACAGCTGCTCGTGGCAGTCACTGTGATAAAGCGTTGTATTCTCCAGCATGGATGTTTTTCATTTGTGTTAATTATTTTGTAACCTCCAATTAAGACGTATGAATTTATCTTATGTTGAAGGTAGTAAATACTCAGCCAACTTGTGAAAAATCGAGTGCGGCTTGCCGTGGAATGAGGTTATCTCAATCATTTTCCAACAAAAAATTTTTGTCGAGTTCATATCAAAATCGTTGCTTTTTTTTTTTCTTTCTTGCATATACAGTTGCTACGAATTCGTAACTTTACTATTTTGGTTTGAATCGACTATGTGAAATTTTCACTGTTTGCCTTTCGTTTGTTAGCGCTTTATCTATCTCGCTTGTATTCCGAATCGGAAGAAATTTTATAAATGCAGCAGAGAAATAAGCAAATTTTGAAGTTGAAAAAATTGATATTTCAAATTATCGAAATTTTGTTGTCTGCTTGTATTATATAGAGAAATAAAAAAAGAGAGAAATGCTGCGAAAAAAGCACTGCACTAACGAAAGTTTCGATCTAGTGAAAACCTTGCGTTATTAGAAGTTAGCCAGCTCGAGTTGAATTTTTTAAAACCAACAAGAACATCAAATACTTAAAAATGCTTCATCAGGCTAATTTAGCTTGATGTTGTGCCGGCTCTTAGCTATTAATGTTTGAAGTATGATTTTTTTGCTGCACCTTCAGTTGCGTCTGGGCATCAAGCATTCAAGAAATTAAGTAGTGTATTTGTGTCTCGACTGTAGCAAGGACCTCTTAAAGTGGCAATGTACCAAGAAATGATTTTCTTGCATTCTATTCAGGAATAAAAAGGCTTCAAATCTCTTGGCATGTGTCGGATAAACACAAACAAACAAATCAAATCTTTTGTATCTGTTTGAACTAGACAAAATCAGTTGAATGAAAATTTTTAATCAGAAAGCCTAAAGCTTGAATAAAAATATCTCGGATGTTATTGATTTTTGTTAGTACTCGTATATTTAAATCGAATTCGACTATTTCTCTTATTGCATTTACCCTCTCGCTCAATGGTGTAATTTTATTCAGTGTTGTTGCTTATTTTTACAAACAGTTAACTTTAAAAATAATTTTTTCTCTCACTCACAATTTTTCAGTTGTGCAAAGAAGTTGTAGAACAGCACTGGTAAAAATTTAAATTGTTTCCAAGTTTTAATACTTGTTCTTTTTATTTGTTATATTTATTTATATTGTTTTATTAAAAAGTATAGTATTTTTTCGCAATTGTAAAGTCAAAATTTTTAGTTTGAAATTCTCTTTATGATATAAAATTATTAGACGATTAGATAAATTTGCTTATCCTGGTTGCAAATTGTGACAGAGTCTTGACGCCATCTCTTGGTACTGTGTGGTCCCAGCAAGTTCTTCTTTAAAAGTTGTCAAGTGGTAGAGTTTTTACCTTTTTCGTGAAATGAAAAGAACCTTGTTAAAATATGTAAAATTCTTCAGCGGGCCGCGGTTTTGATCACATTTTAATGTTAATGTTTTTTCGAGTTGAATGTACGTTTCTAAATAAACTTTTCAACTACTCATAGATTATGTTGTAGGGGAAAGATTTCATTTTTCGAAAAGCTATTTCATTTACTAATTAATGTACAAGAGCTTTCGGATATATTTCTATATTCTTTGAAAAAAACGACACGCAGCGTGTATGTACACTTTTTAAAATACATGATACAAAATAAAGACTAAAAAAAACGAATAACGTAAATGTATTAATCTAGTCACCTTTGTACGAACGTTAGGGCAGTTGGCTAGAAAATTTTGTTTGCTTAGGTACCCTGGATAATATGCTTGTTTTTTTCATGCCAGCACAAACTAATTTCGCTCGTACCAACAACAGGAAGTATTGATTTTCAATTAACAGGTTTTCGACTGTGTGATAAAAATGCAAGACTCGCCTACATCGCGTCCAGCATGGTAAAAGAAAGAGGGTTAAAATAAACAAAGTTATATAAATGCATACAATCACTAGTATTGACAAACTTATATAAGTAACACTAAGGCAAGAAAAAAAAGCAACTTTGAAACGAAGTAACTGAATTTTAATGAATAAACAGAAATTAATCAATCGTTGTGAAATTTTCACTTAAATTCATCTAAATGGAACGTAAAGAAAGTTTTTGTCCTAGTATAGGAGTTGGAAAACCGAGGTAAATCGTCCCGAATGGAATAAAATTAAAATTTGCGTTTTCACATGCTTTCTAAAGCATCAGAAACTTTCTAAATATTCCTAACGTATTGTTTGGGTATTTAAATTAAAAATACATGTTTCAGTTTTAGAATGATTGTGGGGTAATTTTCATTTCAGTTTTCTTAGAATGTTTCCCAATCCTTATTGCAGACTTTATCAAAAAATCACTTTCGACTAAACTATTACTGTTGTATAAGTACAGTGCCTATTTAAAGTAAATTTTAGAGTAGTCAAGATATCTTGATTACCAACTCTATTTTTTCCACATCCAATCCACAAAAAATCAATGAAAATTCTAAGTTCAATTGAAAGTAAAAAAGTAACTAGAATAACAAAGAGAACAGTGGGGCCCAGAACAATAATTAAGTTACAAAAAAATATCGGTGCATGAAATCAACATTCTCGTCGTGTTAAGACAGTGGTTCTCAAACTTTCTTCAGCAAGCGGACTCCTTTTGTTTTTGAAATAACGGTGGACTTTATTTTTAGAATTCAAAAAATGTAGAACGAAACTTAAAGCTCGAAAGTATTTTAACTGGTAAGTCGGTAAATTTGTGACAAAAAGAAAAGAGCATAGCCTGCAAAAAACTAAAAAATTTTACGCGGGTCCTTGGGAAATTGTTGACGGCCCCCAGGAATCCGCGGACCCCAGTTTGAGAACCGTTGTGTTAAAATGACAAATAGTTATTTTTTTAAACCTAAATCACTTTTCGAAAAGCGCCGTCAGTCTAGCGAAAAACAACAAAGTAAATGTCAAACCTTTGTGCATAGCATAAAGAACGATGAAAACGGAGTCGTGAACTTCGTATTTAAATGCAAGAAGACTTTTACTAAAACAGTTATATAATTTACTAACCACCAAAAAATATAATCGAAAACCTCCCCCGAAAACGGCTGTTTAATGGCCGGCTTGGGGCTTCACAGGTGTAACCCAAAAAGTCGTAATGCAAAAACTAAGCCCATTGAATAACACTGTTGCAAACGACACTAAAAATTTTCTAAAACTGGAACTGCTAATGAAAGCGGAAACAGGTGATGCGATTAACACGACAAACAAACAAAATGCCATTGATTGGCATTGCATAAAAACAAACAAAACCGAAATATCTTGGCACTGACATCTTTCCAGTAGTGTTACATTGTTTTTCTATAGAAAAAGCATCGTTTAAAAGATCCAATTTTTAATTGAATAAAATCAAAAAATTGCTGGAAACGATTTGATAGATAAGATAGTTAAATAAATCATAAATCAACTGCAAGACCAAGAAAAACAACTAACACTACAAAGATGCAATAAACGAAAAAAGAAAAAAATCGTGTCAGGTATTGCTTATCTCGGTTCTAGTTGCCGAATCGTTAGAAAAATTGATAAAGTTTTCTCGAAGTGAAAAAGTAAAGTCTTCTGTCGCCGGAGTGGCGGCGGCGGCAGTTTCAATTTTAGGCTCAAGCAACGACAAAAAGTCAGACGTCCAGTTGTCCGAGTTTTGTGAAGCCGTCGAAAGCTGACGCGAATGTTGCGATGTGGAGGGCGTTCCGACTGTGTTGTATTGATAGGAACGACGATCCTTGACGGAATCAACCAGGTCCCGATCGCGGGACTTCATGCCAGCTTGCGGCTTCGAAAGATCTTCCGTGTTTATTTTTGTATTGTTAGAGTTATTTGAGTTTTGAGAGATTTTCGCAAATTGCTCTGAACAAAGCAATACGGAGTTTCAATAAACAATAAGGCGCGGCGTAAGTCAAAAAATTAATAAAATAAACAAACTTGTTCGCTTTTCGATCAACTTTTCTACAAATCATTTCAATGAATAGTTATAAAAAAATTTGTTAATTTTAGTTGAGAGCTACAAAATTTTAGAAGACTTTGTGTTCTGCTTGAATTATTACCAACAAAAATCTATTAATTAAGTCGTTGACGAATTGTTAAAACTTCATCTTTTAATCGCTTTGTGATGGAAATATTCAACTAGGCAAGTAATTTTTTCCCGCACAGATGCAACTACAGCAATCTCCCGGTTAAGTTCGCAAAAAATTTTCAAAAAATCAAGATTAAATTTTTACAAAAATTTATTGATATTTACAGCAAATCAGACAACTCATAAAAATATTCACAATTTACACAAGTCATGAATTGTCAATTGATGCATATTTCGTTCTCTTTTGCGTTTTGTGTCCAAAATAACCTGCCTTAATTTTTGCTGAAAAAGCTTAAAGAAATTTCTCTGCTCATTATAGTAATTTCCTGCTTGAATTTGCACATCGGGACACAACAACTGATCCTCAACTTTAAGAACTTTATTGTGTATATGTTCAAACCCACAAAAAGTGACATGTTTCCTGTTGGTGCCGGACTATGTGCGCAAGATTCGACCACATTGTGTATGTTTTCATCTTCATTATCATTTGTTGCTTGTATACTTTCCAACACCTCATTAACGTCATCCAAAATCTCATGTAAAAAATCTTCACTGTTTTCGTCATCAACATGCACAAACTCATCTAGAGTGCTTTCATCTAATGGAATATTTAATGCTTTGAAGCTGCCAATAGATCAGCCATTATATCAACTTCATGAGCTCCACCTTTCAAAGTTACTAATTCAGCCTGGTTAAACGCATTCTTTATAGTCGCATCTGTAATCGCATCCCAAGCAAGCTTGATATATTCAGCCGCACCTAGCATATGAGCAGGGTTATCATAAGCAACACCTGGTGCTCCTCTAGGGAGTCTTTTTGCTTCTCTTTTTTGCGAGCTTTTTCAAACTCGTAGAAATCCAAAATATCTTTGAGATATATCTTTTTTTAATGCTGCAATAATTACCATATCGCAAGGCTGTTTCCAGCTTGTGCAGTTGGGTGGGAAAAACACCACTTTGATGTTATTTCTCGCAAAAGCTGGAAAATGACCAGGAGCATTATCCATCAATAGAAAAACTGGGTATCCTGTTTTTCTTCAGGATAAAACAATTCTTCAAACCATTTCCAGCATGTGGAGACGTCCATCCATGCTTTATTCTGACTTATGTACTTGACAGGCCATTTCCGATTCTTAATGCAAACCGGAAGCTTGGCTTTTCCAATTAATATGCATGGGATTTTGTGCGTTCCTGTGGCATTTGCACAAACTACAAGTGACACTCTTTCTTTGGCTTTTTTCTTTCCTCGTGTGCTGCTAACATCCTCAAACGGCATAAGCAAGGTGTATTTAGGCAGCAGCCGAAAAAATAAGCCTGTTTCGTCCATGCTATATACGAGGGCTGTTTGAAAAGTAACGGGACTGTGTAAATAATTATTTTATTTGAAATGCCACGTAAAAATTACAACTTGTCCCCTTCAAAGTAATCTCCTTGAGCTCGAATGCACTTTTCTAATCTCTGCTGCCATGCTTCTATGCACTTCTGGAAAGATTCCATTGGGATCGCTCGTAGCTCCTTCGTTACGGCTGTTGTTATGGCTTTTGAGTCTTGAAAACGGGTTCCTTTAATGACTCCCTTGAGCTTAGGAAACAAGAAAAAATCACAGGGAGCCAGATCTGGCGAGTAGGGTGGTTGCTCCAGCACGGCAATGTTATTTTCTGCAAGAAATTGTCGTATGCTTAAGGCATTGTGAGCAGGAGCATTGTCATGATGAAGCAGCCATGACTTTGTCTCCCACAATTCTCTTCTTTTCTCCCTTACCGAACGCAAAAAACGTCGCAAGATGTCTTTGTAAACATTCTGGTTAATGGTTTGGCCCTGTGGCAAGAATTCTAGATGAACAATTCCATGAACATCAAAGAAAACAATCAGCATCACCTTAATTTTGGACTTGAACAGCCTTGCTTTCTTGGGTCTTGGTGAGGATGCACTCTTCCATTCAAGGCTCTGCCGTTTGGTGAGTGGATCGTACTCGAAGATCCACGACTCATCACCGGTAACAACTCTACTCAGCAGATCTGGTGTAATTTCAAGTTGTTTCAGGATGTCTTGACACACTTGCACACGATTTTCCTTTTGCCCATCATTCAGCAACCTTGGTACCATTTTTGCACAAACCTTCCTCATCCCCAGATTTACTAAATAAATTATCCCAAAACGAACTACAGTAAAGCACCTTTCAAGAAAAGCCTGTAAAAAAGCATATGGTTGTCACAGAATGCTGAAACTACATTTTTACAACCACAAGACATTGCGCCATCTTAAAAAACAAAGCTTTTATCACTGTTGCAAGTGTTGCTTGTGCAAAGCATACAGTCCCGATACTTTTCAAACACACCTCGTATATTTTCAAGATCATACTTTGAAATTATGGCATATAACTTATCCAAAGCTGCAACAAGATCAGGATTTTCTCGGTCCACCTCTGCTCCTTCACCGTGAAGAAGAAGTTGTTGTATTTCACGGCGTTCTCTAAATCGGCTAAACCACTGCCATGATGCTTTAAAGTCATCCTGCGATATTAATAATTCTTCAGCAATTTACTTTGCTTTTAAAATGGCGAGGGAAGGTGGAACAGGCAGGTTTGATCGACGCATGCTATCAATCCACAGGCATAGCTTATCTTCTACCTCTGTAAACCTACCCACAGACGCTATGAACGTTTTCTTTTTTGCTTCTTCAGACATCAGAGCAGAACGCTTACGAATATTTTCACGCTTCGACCAGACTTTTCTAATAGCAGCCTCACTCACTCCGTACTGTAGTGCGATACTTCGTTTACTAGGAGGATTTGGCTGATTCAACTAGCAGATTATTTCCAATCTTTCTGACTCATTCAATCGCTTAACTTTGC
The DNA here is from genome assembly GCA_963680785.1 of Diplosoma virens. Classification (NCBI taxonomy): domain Eukaryota; kingdom Metazoa; phylum Chordata; class Ascidiacea; order Aplousobranchia; family Didemnidae; genus Diplosoma; species Diplosoma virens. The sequence continues at coordinate 63,361,383 of OY796880.1, read as the reverse complement.
CTGGCATTATTATGTGAATATTAATAACTTTACCTGCTAAAAATTAATTTTTATCTTAAGTCAATGGAGCAATTTGTCTCAAAACACTAGCTTAAATGACGCGAGTTTTCACTTTAACTGATAACCGTACAGGTTCTATGTTACGTAATAATCGCTTTGGTACCTACAGCTAAGTTCGCACTCACTGTTCAGATTCAAGTTGCGAACTTAAGCGGGAGATTACTGTACTGAAACATCAACAAATTAAATTCTTTCCACTTAATGCGTGACCTAGTTCGGCAAGTAATTGTTCAAATTAATTAACCGAAAAAGCTAAGAGAAAACCGAAAAAAAGGTTTAATTCAATGCCAGCAATTCGTCTAAGAAACTAGTACATCAGACAACAATTATTATTAAGAGATTAGACTTTCATACCTCGAGAAAGTTTTATTTGGTCCAAATTAACGTTGCCAATCGCTGCGCTTTCGTCGGCAAAAATGTAACTCGCTTGTAACCTCGCTTCCGTCAGAGGTCTCTGTAGCACCGTCTGATTGGTGGATATGACCTCACTTGAAACACCATTCGTTCCGGAAAGTTCGTGCTTGATTTGCAGTTGATTCTAAACGTTCAAGCAAGCGATGCAAGACGAAAGTATTATAAGCAAGTGCTTTTTAACTCCGGGGTTGCGACCCGAGCGGGTTGCCGTTTAATTTTCTCGGTTCACCGATTACAGCAGTATGCGAACCCTTTCAATTGTCAGAATGTCGGTTACTAATTTCGGATATCCAAATTTACGCATTTGAGTCAATGAAAAAAATAAGTCCGCACTGTTTTTTAACTAGAAGAGCTTGCAAAGCATTTTAACGAAACAACTAAAAATAAATGTTGCTGCTGAAAAAAATTTTTTTTGTGGTCCGGTTAGTAGGCAGTCGAACTTGGGAAAAAATGCTGTAATCACTTAATGTTTTTTTTTAATAATTATTTTAAGTAATATTTTCTGATTATTGAAACCGCATATAAATATAGATAAAACAATAACGCTATCAACCAACTTACAACTCGAAGGAAAAGGCCGCTAATTGCCACAAGAATCTTGTACTCCGCCACTTAATCAAGCTTACACACTCACATGCAACGCTTTTGCGGTCCCATGGACGTTCCGGGATAGTGACTGCGAATTGACACGTTGATGGGCTACATCACGACTGACCAATTGAGCTCCTGGGTTGCACTCCTGAGCAAATCCTAATCTGGTATCGGACGAAAAAACAGCACTGGGAGCAGTTCTATTCTGAGTGAACTTGGAATGTATAGTTTCCATCAATCTGTTGTCCAGAGGAACAGAAACGCACACGGTATTTGAAGATGGATTGTTTCCGGGATGAGTTAAATTGTACCGTACGGTCGGAACATTTCTCATAGCGGACGGGTCGCTGGAAGAAGCGGAACAAAAATGGGGACTTCGTTTCGAAAACAAACGACGAAGACCGAATGACGGAACGAAATTAGTCCTCACACCATCGGTCGGGACCGAGAGACGCTGATGAGCCGTCATTTCTCGACGAAGGGTCGCAACAGTGGGAGGACTCATGGGAGAAATTGAAGTAAAACGAGCGGATGTGTGATGAGATTCGACTAGACTGACGAAATTCTGCTTCCGTGTTTGTCCGCCGTTCAAGCTCGACAAGACCCTCCACTGATAGTTGGGACGTCGATTGAACGAACAGAAGTTCGTCGTTACTTTTCGCGAGCCGAAATGACAGATCTGAAACCGCAGCATTTTAAACCATAGACAGGGTTTTGTTTTATGAAAATATAATCTTGTCTGGTAAGGAGGGAAACAGAACAAACGCTTTTTACTGTGGCTGAAAAACTATTAATTAAAAATATTTTATTGGGTTTGTAATAGGAATAATCCATTGAAAAAATCGATTATACAAGTTGTTTATTTGGTATAAATTAATTGAATAATCTTAGTAGGATTTTAAATCGATTTAAAGGATTTGGCGATGACCAAACGACGGAACGAAATTGGTCCTCACGCCATCAGTCGGGGTCGTGAGACGCTGATGGGCCGTCCTTTCTGACGAAGAGTCGCAAAAGTGGGAGGGCTCATGGGTCTTCAACGAAAGCCATATTTACAATAAGAACGAATAAACGAAGTATAGTTCTAATCAGAGAGAAAAGTCGGTTATACTTCGTTTGTGTGGCGCGGATAAACGGCAGCGTAATATCAATATCACTGGAACACAAAAGGCACAAAAATTCCAAATTAACTGGTAAAAAGGATTATACGGTAAAACACTTTTCTTCAGATACCAATTTGCATACGCGAAGAAAAACAAAACGACCGATTTGAAAATTAACGTACAATGATATACAAGAATTTTTTGTCATTTTCTTACATTACACCATCTTTCCAGTTAGGCTCTTAAAAGTCATCACAGCTATAAAATGACTTCAAGCATACTTCAAAAAGAGAAAAAAACTTTTCAAAGAATGACAACAAACCGTCAAAGGAGCAGGATGACGCGGAGAAAAGAATTGGTTTCGGTTTTTGCTTCGTTCTTCGAACTGCATCGAATCCTGCCAACGGTCGACCACGCACACTGAAGGCCTGATTGAAATTTTTATTGTTAATTGACCTAAAAATTTCTACAGCAGTGGTTGTCAATTTTTTTTAGCCCACAGACTATTTTTTAAAAAAAATATATATTCGTTGGACCACTTTGCTGTGCTGACACCTAACGAATGCCAGTTGTCAAAATTGAATTGCACATAGGCTAGTGAACTAAAAGTTTTTATGGAATTTTCGGCGAACAATGCTGGAAACCACTGGTCAATTCTTTCCATAGTTTAAAATGGTATCGAACGCCGACCAGGATAAAAAATATCAGTTCCACTTCCATAACGACTGACTACATGTCTTCGGGATAGCTCAGTGTAATGACACTCTGCCTTGCGAGCAGAAGGACGCGAGTTTGATGCTCAGTCTGCTTGAGTGATTTCTGTTGCGCCCTCGAGACAGCCGTAACAAATAGCAGCAAGAAAGCCAACACGCCCATACGAAATAGAACAAGCAGCGATCGCAACCCGACTGCGTGCACGCGATAAGTTGCAGGTTCATTTACATGTTTATTTCTGCCTAAACAAAGTAAAGCAATATAAACGCAAATCTCTCTCCGAAGCTGTTTTGCCAACGGCTTCCACCGCAGCGAAAGTATCACGTGAGTGATTACGTTGCCCGGGCGTAATATTGCGGAGACAAACGCAGCGGGTGCGTTTGGTTTGGAAGTTAAATTTCACTTAAATACTTTACGGCGATATTTTTGATGGTCAAAAAAAGCGCCATTGATTATTGGTCGAATAGACTAAACAAAAAAAACGGTTTAAAGATTTTTTTGTGATGTTTCAAAAGTGATCGAAGTAACTTTGGAGCATGATGGCTGGCACGTTTGAACAATTTTAAAATATGTACGAGAGCCAAAATTACTGCAATCGTTTTTTTATTTTGACGTTTCGAGTAGTGCCTAACTCATTATCAAAAATTAAGGACTACACGAAATGTCAAAAAAACAAATGATTGCAGCAGTTTTGGCTCTTCCTTTTATTTTGATAATAGAGTAAAAAATTGGAAGTTACAAGATAAAAAACACCATTAACACTTTAAATAATTTGTTTTGCCTTTAGAGATAAACAAAGATAACTAGAAGACAACAAATACTCCCGTTTTGCCGCCCGTTTTTTGCTACCAAGCACGAAAGAACGTGACGCGTAGAAGGTTCTAGAAGATTCTACGTTTTATAAGCCACTCGATTGGCGGTTTTAGCAAACAGTTCTAAAATTTTAGCCTTAAACCGGCATGACTTACAACTGTGCTGAGATACTGTATAACCCAAACAAAGTCGTATATTGATCATTTATTATGAAAAAATAGCCACAATACTTGCTCAATTACTATTTTTAACTAAATTATTAATAATAAAAGTAAATGAAATCTATGGCTGTTGTGAAAAGCATAGTGTAAAAAGTATTCATATACGCTGCTAAATGTTTTTTCTGAGCCTATCTCCTTGCCGCTAATGATTATTTACTCTTTATTCTTGTGACTATCAATCATCACCTGAAGATTATATAAATGAATGTTGTTTTTTTTTTAAAAAAGCTTTTTATATAAATGTCTAATTTATATATAACAATTTTAGGCCTAGTCTCTCTCTATCTTGCTCTCTCAACATGTAGCAGCTGTAATTAGGAGCTCTATTACATACAATAAGGACTTTACCTTGTAAAATAATATGACCCAAGTTTCGTAACCCGAGAGCGCTAATCCTTCTATTTAAAGAGTCTATGATTCGAGTTAACCAGGCACGTCACCAAAACGCGAGACGTGAGGGGCACATGGTGGTGCATTTGGAATCGGATTCCGAAAACCAGGTTAAGGCAAAAAAAGGTCTTCACTCGTTTGAAACTTTTTTTTTTTTTTAAGAAACGAATATTTTTTTATGATCTTTACCTGGTTTTCTGTTTCCGATTCCAGTTTTTGCCAGGGACCTCTAGGTTATGCTTACGCAGGCTCTGCCGAGTATAAATCATTGAAAATTTACTTGCATGCCATGATTTAAAAGCGATGCACGCTGTTGCTTTACTAAATCGAGCCATACTTTTCCTTTTAGTAAGCAGGCATCAACGAACACTCAACGAACACGCACCGTGGAAAAAGTTGCAAGAAAGACTTATTCTTGTTGCATTGCTGTGTTGTGACTTTTGGGTTTGAAGTTGGCGGCTTTGTCGCGGGGAATTGTTTTGAACTTTCTTCATCGCCGTCGGACGCACCAACGACATCTGCAACGGACAAACGAACGTCAAAAATTAAGTGCTTTTCTAGATATTTAATTTTTCACGAAAATTATTTTCGTCCTTCATGCGTGTTTGTAACGGTAAAGACGTGAACGTGTGAACATCACGAAACGGCGCACATCCGACAAAGCACAAACCATCGAATTGCGCCCGTACTTGTATTTTTCAGAAGGATCGGAATGACCATCGAGTTCGGGATCAGCTACATCAGTGGCATTAGTTTTAATAGTTTCAATAGATTAATTAGTTTTAATAGTATTTTGGGCTTGTATGAGCCTTTTTAGTTCGCTCACGTGTCTAAAGTGGTGTTTTTGTCAGGCTAACCTGCTTTTAAAATGTGGGGCTTTCCCGGTAATTTATAAACAAAACTTTTTTAAAGTCTTTTCTTTGAAGTACGAGAAGCTTCTTATCTCAGGATATGAACCGTGTAATCACAACTAAAAATTATGCAACAGAATGAAAAAAAATCGACAATAAACTAATTTGGTAATTGTCTGGTATGAAAATGCACTAAATAACAACGCACTAAATCTTTCTCTTGCCAAATAAATAACTAAAATGATAATGCGTCAAGGAAACCATTTGCTTTTATAGCGATCTAGAAAAACAAAAGAAAAAATCAACCATAAACATTCAGTCTCATGTTGTTTTTATTATTTTCTTGAAAAAATCCGGAGCCTCTGCTTGAATGACGAAGATAAAATCAATGTCGAAATTTGATAAAGTTTGGGAAAAAATTATTAAACTTAGCGGACTGGCTACATTGCGGTAAAAAAACCTTCAAAATAGAAATTAAAAAACTCCAACCGAGCTTCAACGAAACGTTTGCAATAAAGCATCGAGTCCGAGAAATGCAAAGTGAAACTCACGACGGGAAGGAAAAGTTGAAAGAATGCTCGTTGCTTCCGGTTTTCCTTTCGCCTTGTACTTTGTTTGAAGATGTTCCATTAAAAGATCGTCGAATGGCTTTTGACGACCTTCAAGTGGTTTTCGAATGTTAACAGACACAAGAAGCGCTTGATGCAATTTCGAAACAGTTTTTGAATATGAACAATCAACCGTGCACCGGGTGCCGTAGAAGTTTTAAAAAATCGCGGACTCTCACATTAATTTGCACTTTCAAAGATTTTTCCTTATTGATAGTAAGAACGATGATTGGGGAATTTTTTCGTTTACTAGAGACGATAGCGGGGCGGTCCAAACTGGGGCCCGCGGAGCGCATGCGGCCCACTGAAGAATTTCAAACGCTAGTGGTTTATAAAAAGAACATATTGAAAGTTGGGCGCTATTCCAGAATTCTGGAAGCTATTCCAGTTTCGGCGCAACTTGAAAACCAACATCAAGCTGGTAAATTCTAACGAAACAGAAAGCAAAGACGAAAGCGGTTTATCGACGTTTGCTGTGTTGTTTGATCGTTCATCTTTTTAATCTTTTATTATATTTATTTTTCTCGTCATAAGGAACCTTATCGGACGATTTGGACATGTTAAAGTGATGCTTTTTTTTTAGCAATCAATTCACATGCAACCAAGGTACTTTTTGAGTTTTTGACTATTGATTGCAAGTGTTGGGATTCGATTGTTTTAAAGGCACAGATGTGGCCAAAAACGCACTTTTTATCGATTAAAAGTAAAAACTTTTTCGTAATTATTTGTTATTCTGTCAGCACGTGCGGCGCGCGAGTTTTAACATTTTTGAGAAGTGGGACGCAGGCGTGAAGAACTTAGACCACCCTGAATTAGACAATTCAAGAGGTAAATGGGGATTTAAAAAAGGGGTTTTAAAAGACAACATAAACTTGAAATCTTACCACAAACTTTTTAAAAGGTAGATCCGCTTAATGGTTGCAAAAAAATTCACGTAAATTACAAATCATTCAAACTCGATTAACAGCAAATCAGCGAATCAAAAACTTTTAAAACTCTGAGACACACGAAAACAGATAATACAAGGAAAATCGCTGTCTTCATAAAAATTCTCATTTACCCTTTTGGCAAAACAGCATATTGTCTTTGTAAAAAAAGCATTCGACCCAGAGTAGTAACAAGCTGAAAAATGCTGATTGTCACATGATTTTTCGAGCAACAGACGAAGAAAAGAATTTGTGCGGAAGGGTAACAGCTTGTTTATTTTTATCGCTTTCACTTTTGGCGAAACCGCCAAAAAACAGATTCCCATCAAGCTGTCCGGCCAGCATAATGGCGGACGAACGACGCGGAAAAATCACAATTCAAATCGATTATACGAACAAGTGGATAAAAATGAGTCGATTTGGTTTCTCACCTGAAACTTTTCTTTTCAGGCTTCTGGCGTGATTCTTACACGTCAAGGAGCGAGTGCAATGCGTGTTATTGGGTTCGGTTATGACGCCACAGTGTTTGTTTGGATCGTAATCGCGATCTGAAAAATGTTTATCACTGATAGAAATATATGATACAGAACCACGACTGTGCTGCAAAAAATAATCTCTTAGTAAAAACGTTGCATTGAGTTGATTATACCAGGGTTGCCATATCTGAACAGGCGAAATTCCGGACGGACATAGGCGCACCAACAGTGGTGGATATTGGGTGAGACGAATGAGGCAGTTGCCTCGGCCCCCCTCGAAAATAGCACTAATAGTTTCCGTTAGCCGCAGATGGTGTTTAGTGATCCTCATAAAGTTGGGACGAAAAGTGGGAAATGCAAGATCGATTCGAGGTGATGACCCTTTTTTTTTTTTAGAGATCACCATGATTTCGGGAGAAAAAAGTGGAAGACGAGATCAAAGCCCTTTTTCAGAGAACATCAATTTTTGGAAATCCTTGCCTCGGGCCCCTGAATTTGAATATCCACCACTGCGCACTAACAAAAAAAATTTTGAACATGCGGACAAAGTAAATTTGCTTTCAAATCTAGGACGAAGACCAAAAAATAAATAAATAAAAGTCTTCACTTCCAATCGATCTCGGATTTCCCTATTTTCGTCCTAAAATCAACATATTTCCTTAAAAATTGCACATTGTTTTCAGTTGACGCTAAAATCCCAGACATTTAGGCTCTTTTTAGCAATTTTTCCTGACGGAGATTTTACCACTAAAATCCCGGACATGTCCGGGAAAAACCGGACGTATGGCACAGCCCTAGGTTATACGAACCGAACGAATACATTTTGGTTTACTACAATCAGCCAGACAATTGGGCAATACGAAAAAAGCAATTTATGGAATTACGACAAGCCCAAAGATATCTGACTATGCAAAAAGCAAAAAAAAAAAACTGCTCGGTATAAAGCTTCTATATCCAGGATTGGGCAAGCTTTTATGTTGCGGGCCAATTTCTTAATTTCTTTCTAAATCTTGACAAACGGGTTAGATAAGCATACCCAACGCATTTAATTTTGCTATCAAATGACGTAATAATTAGATAAATTGTTTGGCGGGCCGGTTTTGACCCGCGGGACGTAGTTTGCCTACGTTAGTTCTGTATGAAGGTAACGAGCTAATCCACTGACTTACTTTTTACGGGCACAAACTTTTTCGTTTTCACTTCGACTTCGCGGTCACCGTGTTGTTTGTGAGATGACGAAAGTCCGGTAAGTGTGTTTCCTCGGTCTGGTGATTTTACTACGTCAACTTGTGGATTGTGATGGTGCGTTTGTTGCTTGTTACGTGGCGTTGACGGAACAGAGGCACCGGATGACGATGAGGCTTTGTAAACTTGAGGACAGAGACGAGTTGAAAGCGACTTTTCTAAAACTACAACCGGACCATTGGATAACAAAGCAGACTCGCAAGCCGCTGATTCTTCCGCAGAGGATTTTGCTATTGTTAAACGAAAAGTGCCTTTTTTATCAAGTTTGCTAGAGGAAGAATTATATGAATTTGAGTTATTGGACAATGGATGCGAAGCATTAAAGTTTGATTGGCTTAAAGCGTTCGATTTCACCGCCGTTGACGATTTCAAAGAAACCGAGGGTTTTTCTTCGTCCAGTTTCAGTTGTTTCGTTTTTGGAAAGGACTTGGAAGTTTTATGAAGGTCATTATGTGAAGACGGGCGTTTCTTTGATGAGTTACTTTTTATACTTTTCGGTTTATGCAACTTCTGATGAATTCTTTCTTTGCCATCTGCTTCGAGCAAAACGCCTTTGGTAGATGAATCAAAAGAAAAATCTGGAAAAAATCAGTTGTAATCACATGACACGTAAAAAAATAAAGTTAATATAATACACATCGGTAAATTTAAACAAATAAACGCAATACCAAATTGAATATAATTAGGGCTACCATACCGTCTTTATTTTGGCGGACTATGTCTCAGAAAACTTTACCGTACTTATATATTTGTAAGAAATGTATTTATTTGCGTTCTTACTTGATCTTACTTTGAGCAATAATGTCAGGTTACAAACAAAGTTATCAACCGAACTGACCAAAGCAGAAGGATAATTACTAACAATGTCAAGAGAAACCAAAAAAGTCTTCGATTGACGTTTAACCCAATCGAATTTCAAATGAAGCCTTTTTTGTGCCGAAAATGTTTTTTGTCGTCTTTATTTTTCAGTTCAAATGCAATAGCAGACAGTGTCACTGTATCGGCCTACAAGGCCTCATTGATCAGTATTTGTTTAGGACTATATAAATAACCTAAACAAATTATTTTAAAAATATATTTTTACCTTTGCTCAAAGTCGGCGATTTACTTAAAGAAGATAAAGTTGAAAACAACGATGGTCGAGTTGAGGATGGCGGCACTGATGATAATGAGGAAGCGGTGATTCTATTCGATTTATCTGTGTGGTATTTTTCTGAAAATCAACACAACAATTTTATTCAAGGGTTTTGTTAATTTTTAAAAACAAAAGCATGTTATTCGTTGCAAAAAAAATGCATTGTTAAAACAATTTTTATAGCAAAGCAGAGAAATTAAAAAATTTTTTTTTAACGAAAAATTTGCCATGCATGACAAAACAAAAAAACGCTCAATGGGAGTTGATGCATTGCAACGGGGGAACCTGCAGTCTGCAGAGTAACTCCATTGAATTATAGTAATGCATGGCGCCTTAGTAAAATCTTTAGTGATCACGTTAAATTTCGATATCAACAAGTATTGTCCAGAAAAGTTTCTTGCAACTCGTCTGCAATCTGCATGCGGCTCACAACTTCAATAAGGCTTTTACTTCATGTATTCATGAAGTATGGGAAATATAATTTGTTTAGCTTTTCAAACGTCTTCCTCGCCGCGGCCTAATGTTGTTTTGCGCCTACGAAAGACTTTTAGGAAATAGTGTAAATATTTTGGAAGGCTATGCATGTTTTTGGAATTTTTGAAGCAAATAATTAAACAACCTATTACCTAGATGAAAAGAAAATGCTTGCGGTTTGACTGGCCGATGACAGTGTTCACAAACAACAACGTAAAAGTCATCTTTTGCAGGACAATAGCCAAAAAGACGAAAATCTAAAAAAATATTTAATTATAAAATGAAAAGAACTTTTCTTTAGTGAAAAATAAATTTTAAAATATTTTTGTTGTTTTCAGTTAAAAAACTCAGAAACCAATAAAAATTGTGCTAAAGTGAGGCTGCAGAAAATTTCGATAAAAGGAAGTAAAATAAATAAACTAAGAAAACAATTGAAAACGCTAGGAAAAAATTGATCAACGTGTACAAAGACATACCTCGACGTTTTAATCTTGCTACTTCTTTATTTTGTCTGTGATTGGCTTCAATTTTAGTATCAACTGAAAAACAAAAAGAATACGTTGAAGCAGTATTGAGCAGCTTTTAATTATTACAAATATAAAACATTAATGTGTTTATGATGAATTAGTGCACACAAAAGAGATAAACGTATAAATATAAAACAAACCATTTGCAAATGGTAAGTGTAAATTTTCTGGAGTTTGCTTGTTCTAGCAAAGTAGACAAATGTGATATTCCAAAAAGTATCATTGATAATGCCATGCTGGTAATGATGAAGACATTTTTAAAATGCCTTATGACAGAGTAATATTAAGAACATTTCTTGGACATAAGGTATTTTTTTATTGGATACAAGCTCAAATCAAAATAAAATTTGTATCTTTAGAAGCTACTACATTTATGAGATAAAAATATATAGTTTGACTTGTAAAATACTAGGCAAATTCCAATTGAAAAAGTTTTAAAGATATTTTAAAAAATAGTTGCTCAATTTTACAAACATAATATTGTTCTTCTGAGAATGAAAGAAAGAATACTTATGTTAAATTACAAAAAAATTAGAGATATTGACTTTTTTTATTATATTAGCTATAAAATGACCCAGGAAGAAACAAATAATACCAACTAAATCCAGATTATAACAATTATAGTTTTTATTTACCACAAAATTTAATATTTTACATAAACGTTGTCAAAATTCATTACGATTAATACTAACAAGTTTAAAGAACTGAACAAAATTAGCATCAAATAATCTAATAACTCATATAGACGTAATGACAATGGATGCAAAACTTGAAATCTTAAAACATGAAAAAAAAGCAATGATTGATCAAGATCTCATTTCTTTTAGTACATGGTAGGTATAATACACACAAAGATATGGTTTCAATTTTGATTGGAATTAATGCAGGGGTGCTCAATATTGTTGATCATGATCTACCAGTCAATTGCAAAGGAGTGTGGGTGGGTCATATGACACTAAAAAAATACAAAAGTCAGCATATCATTCATTCCGTCTCATGATTGACAAACAGTCAAATGAAATGTAACTTTTTCTGACTTCT